>JANHFJ010010486.1:161032-172432 GCA_032468195.1 Cerberus rynchops
TATTTGTAAAGTATCTGAAAAGAAGATAAGGTCAGAGCCACCTGGATCTCAAGGAGATGGTGTTCCATAGGCATAGTGACAGAGAAGGGATGTCTCCTTGGTCCTGCTAGAAGACACTAAGTTAGGTGAAGGGACTTGGACTTCCATGGGATCTAGAACCCCAACACATACTCCATTCTGTCATATATTATCAGATAGGAAAAAGTAATTGGAGACAGACAGTTCCACAATCAGACTGTTTCACTGAGAACTTAATAAATAATAACCAGCATCTTGAAATTATACCTGGAAGCCTACTGGTCACCAACATAGCTTGCAAATTCTAAGCAAGTAGTCCTTGACTTACGACCACAAGCATTTGTTAAGTGAATTTTGCCCCATTTTATGACCTTTCTTGCCTTAGTTCTTAAGTGAATCACTGCAGTTGATAAGTTAGTAACCTGGTTGTTAAGTGAATCTGGCTTCCCCATTGACTTTGCTTGCCAGAAGGTTGTAAAAGGTGATCACATAACCCTGGGTCACAACAACAGTCAGAAATATGAACTAGTTGCCAAGCATCTGAATTTTGATCACATGACCATGGGGATGCTAACCATTATAAGACAGTTGTAAGTCACTTTTTTCCAGTGCCGTTGTAACTTTGAATAGTCAAATGAACTGTTGTAAGTCGAGGACTACTTGTACTTGCGATATTAAGGGATGTGCTGAGATGTGCCCATAACTACTTGTGTATTTGCATTCTTTGAGTCATCTTCAAGGGAAGCTGCATGTAAATGTATTCCAATAGTTCATACATGAGATGACCAAATATAAATCACTGTGAGTAGAGCTTCCTGATTCAGAAATGGACATAATTGCTGCACAAGATGAATTTATGCAAAGACCCTCCAAGCCATGATTGCTACCTGTTCTTCATAAGTCTAGGGAGATTCTCAGTCATCCAGGTCATAGTTGCTCCAAAGGTGCTTTTTTCTAAAGATGTTTTGCTTCTCATCCAAGAAGCTTGATCTGAAGAAGCTTCCTCAGTAAGAAACGAAACGTCTTCAAGCAAAAACAAAGCCCAGTTGCCTTTTGAAAGAAGCACCTTTGGAATGCTCTTAACATACCAGCCATGAATCTAGGAGGACCCCCCTCCCAAACTGAGCATGAACCCTGTTTGAGCTAGTGCAATCCCATCCAGAACCAAAGGTGGAAACTCTCATGTTTAAGTTAAAATCCACAGTCACTTGGGCTGGCTAAAGTTTGGTTTGAGCCTGTTCTCCTCCATCTAGACCTCCCCAGCCTCCAGACATTGAGACAGAATCTCAGTGGCATTGCTTAGCCAAACAAAGTTTGAGACGTGTAATGATATTCAACCCTATGCCAATGGACGATTTCAGCGAACAACCTCAGGTAGAGGCTAAGCCGAGGCAGGAAGGTCAACAGGAGGTGTACTAAAAGTCAGATGATGGTTGCAGTCATGCAATCAAAGCTTGCCCTGCCCTGAAGACTGAAGGCTTTTGTTCAGGGCAAAAATCTAGACTGACTGCCAATCTTCAAAATTCAGTAATCACTGCTCAGACTTACCTTGGTGTCTTTCTGTGTGATGTCATTCACAGCTTGCAGCTTTCTGCCTGTAATCATAGCTTCTATATCAAAGTGAATGTTTAAAGTTGGTTTTTATACAAAAAATATATTCTATCCTTCTTTTCCTTTTTCATAGGGGGCATTTGGAATAAGGGGCCTGAAAGGCAGCAAAGGTGAGAAGGTAAGTCTCTGAAGAGAGTACAAGGCAATATCAGAGAAAGGGTTCACAGATTTCATCAAGTTTAAGAGAGCATTTCACTTCTCCTGCTTTCTCTGTGTTGTTAATGTGCTATTCTAGAACAGATTGTGAACATTTAACTGGAGTAAGTGAATAAGTATTGCATTTTTTTGACCGTCATCCAATGCAGTAATTATTTGGCGTGTGCTTGATGTTCCATCCGGGTATAAAACCTTGAAAAGTAGTTCTTTTGGATTTTTATGTTAGTTTCTAGATTGCAACAAATTAGAATATACTATTGGGTAATACAGTATCTTTTTTAGGATCAGTTCACCAACACACCAAAAAACAAGAACAAAACCCTTTCAAAGGAGCAGGAAAATGGTTTAGATGTTGTCATCTAGATGTAGCCTAGAAAATATTTTACAGCAGAGTTAGAATATTGTCCAAATTTGAAATTCATCTAAATTTTATAACCTCCTTTCCTAATATAATTCAATATGTTCATATTTGTTCACATTATCTTTGAAGTTCTGACTAACAAATTTTTTCTTCATAGTTTAAAATCCTTATATTTAGACAGTAAGCAATAAGTGACAAGGTTGACAGTCAGGTAGGAGAATATAATTTTAGATTCAGTCAGAGACATTTTAACTAGTAAGTCTACTAGCCACGTGTTCCTGTCTTTAGAAATATATATGATCTATTTTTTCTTTTGGGGGGGGAGATAAGAACAAAAATTAACAACTGTAGATTTGAAATAAAATGAATTTTGCACACCATTAAAACATGATTCTTTCTTTTTATTTCAGCATTAAAATAAGATTGACATTTTTATTATTCTCATGTTTTGACCTTTTATGGGTTCTTAGGGTGAAGATGGATTCCCTGGCTTCAAAGGTGATATGGGTCCCAAAGGTGATCGGGTGAGCAATATTCTTCCCAGTATTCCCAGTATGAAATATGTGTAGAAGGCATGAACTGCCACTGAGGCTTTATTGAGAAATTTATTCCTTACTATTAGCATTGGTAGTAGATTTTGTTAACAGATTTAAATAGAAGATAAAACATTATAAAGAAAAAGGAAAAACAATTACAAAAGTATAAAAAAAGATAGAAACCTCCCAATTCCTTTGTAGCAAATACAAATATGTTTACACAATTATCCCTTACTTTACATTTACAAAAAGAAAAGTCCTCTTTTTAATATAACCTAGTTATTTTCTAATCATAAAAACCATAAATCGTTTTTTTCTGTTTCATGCAAAATGTCTGTAAGGGGTTTCCAGTCAGCCATAAATGTAAATGTTTCCTTTTTTCTAATCCAAAAAGTTAATTTAAGTATTTCTGCAGGTTCCACCAACTTCATCAAGCATTCCTATCAGTGGTGGAATTCAATTTTTTTTTACTACCAGTTCTGCCGTGGCTTGGTGGGTGTGGCTTGGCTTGATGGTCATATGGCTGGCTGGGTGTGGCTAACTTGATGTCACTCATGTCAAGGGGCACTTTGCCTCGCCTCTTGTGACCATAGGGATGCTGCAATGGTCGTAAGTGTGAAAAACAGTCATAAGTCACTTTTTTCAGTGCCATTGTAACTTTGAATGATCACTAAATAAACTGTTGTAAGTCAAGGATTACCTATACAAAAATGCAAAAGTTTCTTTGCTTGCAGAAAGCTTCCCCAAATACCAATCATTAGATTAGAAATATCTGCAAGCCAGAGTTACAAATCAGGTAGGTTGCCAGAGCAGCTTGAGGAATTAAAATAGTTCTCTTTGTCATAAAGTGAAACCCTTTAGCAGAGAAGTCATTTAAGCTCTCCAGATAGAGCACACAGATAGAGGAGAAGCAATTCTTAGATCCATTTGCACCACTTAAAGATACCAGCTGGTCTCACTCATCTCATGAGATATCATAAGAAAAATCATCCAGGTTTAAAGAAAGATTACATCCCCCCTCCCCCGAAAGGTAGTGCCACTCTTACATCCTGTCTTTTGGAAGTACACCTCAAAAGGATGGTGCCAAGAACCATTAAGCAGTGAAGGAAGACCCCCCTTCCCAGATAGAAAAAGAAACCATGAGGTTTCAAATATACTATGTAATATGTATACCATTTTTGGGGACTATTTTTACATGTCCACCATAAAATGTCCCTTCATGATATTCCTATTTACAACAAAGATTCAACATAGCTTTATACATTCTAGGCAATTTCTCTGGTGACAAATATCAATGATACACTATTTTATAAAAATCCTCTTTAAGATTAGAACACAGTGTAAATTTCAATCCCAGCATAACTCCCTTTGTATTAATGGCAGTAAAGCCACCTATTTTCAGTAGCATAATTTTTTGTGGAAAAGTAAGTGCATTAAACATGCAAGCATTAGGGTACAAAATTTACTTTTTAATGCTTATTTGGCAGCCACATCCCTCAAAATACAATGCATCATATGCCCATAACCTTCTTGGTCTTGAGACTAAACGTTTTTCTAAAAGAAAAAAAAAATGAAGCCTATTTTAAAAAGTTGTCCATGCCATTTTTAGAACAAGTACAGGGTTTCTATATTCTGGTAGCAGGAGGATTTCCTTTCTGAGATCACATGATAACATAACAAATAATGTTATGTGATAAAATAAATGTTATATATGATAAAATGAAAATCCCACTGTCAACTTTCCAAGTACTGACAAGCACCAAGGGATTAGGCCAGTTCATGTCATGTTTTTCAGTGCACAGAAGACTTGCCATAGGTGGGTTTGGGGTGAGGAGGTTAAGATTCAGAGAAGAATCTTTCATTTCTATTTTAGAAATCCAGAAAGAATTTTTTCTTTTGGGGAAATTTTTGTAGAACAGTAGAAGAATTCTCCAGCTCTGTGTTAGATACTATGATCTCTGTGGCTGTCATGGTGTGTATCTAGATTATATTTAAAATGTTTTGCCTGGGATGCATTGGGATGTTGCTATCCTAGGGTGATATATTTTTATCTAGGTAATATATTAAAGTAAAAACCTAGGTAATATATTTTTATTAGCTGCATCTCAGGCTTGTTGCTGTGTCACTTATGGTAACTCCTTACTCTAAATACAAGTTTAAGAACCTTAAAAAAATTACTTTGAAATAAAAAACAAAATGGTGGTTAGAATTTTGATTCTGCACAGTTATAAATGGACTGGGATCCAGATGGATCTGAAATAAAAATTTGGAATTAATTATAAAAACCTTTCCCATGGGAAAATGCTTTTGTTTTGGATTCTTTAAAAATATCACAGGATGGGACTTTGAAGGTTAGACACTAAAAGGAACCAGGGGGAATTGAAGATTAAAGTACAATTAAAGCAGAAAAACCATTAAATTTGACTTACTAATGCAGCAAGGAGCAATAATTTAATATTAGAGGATATCTGTGAAGAATGGACCAGAAATGTAATTTTAAGAGTCTCTGCCAATTACAGATAGATTGTTAGATTGTGTTTAAAAGATTATGTGGAAGATGAATCTATTTAATCAGACAAGACCGAGACTGATCTGAAAGTGGATTTAAAAATGACAGGTTACCAGAATGATATGGAAAAAGATGCTACACATGATATACAAATGCAACTGGTTGATGCCTTAATAATTAAGAGGCATATACAAAGAACAAACCAAAAGAATGACCTGCATAACTTTCCCATATTGAATTCACAAAGGAGATTGGTTAAAGCTTTGAAAAAAAATAGTGAGAAGAGACAAAAAATTGACAAGAAATCAAACCTGAGGATATTATTAAGGGATTAAATATTAAGATTGTTAAAAGTAAAAGGCAGGAATAGCAAAGGTTTCTTGGATCATAATAGATATGTTGTTATCTCTGGTAACCCTGAATGGACTTTTGCTGATCAGGATTGAACAATGAGGCTTTAAGGATATGCTATTATAAATCAGATGAGATATGGGAAAAAGATACCGTTCTTTGTATTTATAGAGACAGTGATAAGTTACTAAAATTGTTCATACTCAATGGGATGAAGGTGACAGTTGTTTGTATATTTGTATTTGTCTTTACTAGATTCTATTTCTGCTTACTTTTTTATTTTTTCTTTCCATTTTGTCCTTTTAGTTTTCTTAATTTGTATTAATTTTATTCTTTTTAATTGTAATACTTAATACAATTTCTGCCTAAAAAGGAAGAAAAATTGATGGGTGGGTAAATGGTCATCCACCATATTCCCATTAATTGATGTTTCCTTGCCAATGGCTTGTGTGACTAAATTCCTTCTATATAGCCTTGTTCATGTTCATTACCGTGCATTGGCCGAACTTTCCTGAAAAGGACCTCTTTTTTTCTCTGAGACCTTTGTACACACACTACACTACACTACACCACACTACAATACACACACACACACACACACACCCCACACTAAAATCCCAGATTGCCAGTGATTCATTTCCTTCTCTCTCCACCTGAAATGATGAATAAAATTATGATTTATGATAAGCGCAGCTTATTTTATTGTCAATAGCTGGTGTATACACTCCATTGTATCATTCTTAGAAATGAAGGCAGTCACGATACATGAGTGTCTCTGAAGTACTGAGGACATGCTTTGAAACTAGAATTTTATAGCCATGATTGGCACAAGTCCTTTACTTCTTTCAACAGGGTGATGCTGGCCCACTGGGCATACGGGGTGAGGATGGCCCTGAGGGGCTGAAAGGACAGGTGGGACCTACTGGGGAAGCAGGTTCTTCTGGCCTGGCTGGTGAGAAGGTGAGCTTTTGGAACATAGGAAGCTACCATATTTGTCTGTCCCCTTATTGATCACCTTGGCATTCAACAGCTCTAGGGGTATCAAGCAGAGGTCTTCCTCATGACCTGATCATAAAAGGAGAAAGAAATAAAACTTGGGATACTTTAGGGCTTTTGCTCTATTACTATGTTGTGGTCCCACTGATTAATTGCAGCAGTATTTTTTTTTAAATTTCACCCCTGGGAACATGTACGCTCTGATCATCTCCTTTTTTTCCCCCAGGGCAAATTGGGTGTGCCAGGGTTGCCAGGTTATCCTGGCCGCCAAGGACCCAAGGTAAGCAGGAGAGAAGGAGCTGGAGGGAAGGAAGAAATCTTGTCCCAACCTATCCTGCCTTGCCCTCAGATCAGCTTATTTTTTCACAGGGTTCGACTGGATTCCCAGGGCCCCTAGGCCTCATTGGAGAAAAAGGCAAACGAGTGAGTGAAACTGGGAGATAAACAGGAAATACCCCTTGAAAGAATCCATGAAGGGTTGTTTTTTTTTTTTGCAAACTACAAAGATGGGGGAGGATATGAAAAAAGAGGAGATTCAGCAAAAGGGATTGCATTGGAAAAGAAAGTATGTGAATCTTTTTTTTTTTGAAGGTACCAACTGTGATTTAAGCAAAATAGTTCTTCCCTCATTACTCAGAAACTATTTTTCAGTCTCTTCATGAGGAGCAATTGTCAGGAGCAGCTGTGGGCAAACTTGAGTCCTCTCCTTGTCCAGAAAGGAACAAATAGGACTGCATTGCAGGCTGGATCTTGCTTCCACTTACAAAATGTAACTGCATCAGGATTTGGAGGACTGCTTGTCCTCTATCCCTTGACACATTTTATTGATTCATTTTATTTGCTACAGCAGTGCTTTTATTTGCTAATGTTCACACTTCAGCATGGATCACAGCAAGGGAGCACAGTCTGAGAAGCAGGATTACCCAATTACCAGCTGTTTTCACTGAAATGAATCTGAGAGAGAAGGTTCTCTACTTTCAAATATTCCTGTCAAACATGACTTTCTAGTTTAGATTTAAAAGAATAATCCAGTTTTGCAGTGGGTTTTTTTTTTAAATCTCATGGCACACTTGTTAGAAAAAATGCTGGCCACCATAACCAAGGGATATAAAATAGAAACTTGCCTTAAATTTAGGCAAATTTAATTGAACTTTATAGTTTAAGTGTCCAAATGTTTAGTATTTGGCAGATATGTTTATAACAGTGCTTAATATTTTATTGTACATTTTAAATTTATACATACATTTTGGTTCTTCTGTTAATGGGCAATGGTGGACATTAAAGTCCAAAATAGAGGTGACATGTGAGATAAGGGAACATCTGAGCATCTCTCTGTAATGTCCCATTTAAGCCTGGTAACTCTCTGTGTGTGGGCCCACTGAACTCCATCTTACCCTCCTTTTTTGTTTTCCTTCTTTTCAAGGGAAAAGCTGGCCAGGCAGGGCAGACTGGACAGCGTGGTCCTCCGGTGAGCTTTCATAGAATAGATGCTTATAAAGTCCTAAGATTTCTCCAAATATACTTTATTTAACGCTTATCAAAAAAAAGCCAATATGTATATTGGCTAGAAGAGGTCCTGAGTTAAAATTTCACATTACCTCTCTCCACTTCCCATAACTGAAGAACAAATTATAAAGATGCAAACATCCTGATGAGAATATTGAGAGAGAGAAAAAAAGGATATAATGAAAGTGCAGCACTCCAAGCCCATCATATTCCTTATATGATGTAGTGAGTAGCCCTGGTGATCTGCAGCATATTTTCTGTCTTTCACAGGTCGTATCAAGTGTTCGTAATGTTATTGGCTCTGAATAGAGTAAAGGAATTATTATATTTTCTGGAAACCCATTCTAAGGACACTGCTTCCTGTGAATTCAGTTATTTTAAATATGACTTCTGATAATAGCAAGATACTAATGGTTTAAGTGAAGGGCAAGGAGAAGGGGCATCACCTTAATTTTATAAAGTAATATGTGATTGACTCAATTAAAAATCATAGTTGTTGAACTGCCTGTGTCAGAAGAATGGGAGAAGTATCTCTTTGAATTTCACATATCTGGAGAGTGCTTTTGTTGCAACTCCCCTACCCTTCAAAAAATATGATGATTAAGCTGAATTTTCATTAATATTTCTTATCTCTTCCCCTTTTCCCATAATACTGTATGCCAATGAATGTAGTAGCCACTTGGGGCATATCCATTACAAAGCTCAAATTAATTCAAAGAAATCTTAATTCAGATCTTCCAAATTTGAATTTGCTTGCAGAGTTTTGAATATATATTCTGATTTGTATGCTCTCACTCAGGGTTCTAATTATATTATTAATATTTCTACAGATCGAAATTTCAGGGAGGGGGAGAAAGAACAGGAATATGTTAAGATTAAATGGACTATCCCAATGGGCTGCTCAGAAAACAGCAAAATAAAACTTCATAGATATAAAAGTCATTGACATATTACACACACATACAATTAAATTTGAGGTTTAAAACCTTAATTTTCCTCTTTTTTGCACTGCATGTTTCACTGGAATGAAATGAATCAGATGGTAGTTGTGAAAAAGTGAAACCTCAGCCTTTAATCTGGGTCTTCTGTCTTCAGCCCATAAATACTGTAATTTCTCCAGCCTTGAATTTGCTTCTTTTTCTTTAGTGGTTCATTCTATCAGTAGATGACATGAGCATGTGGCTGAATCATTGGAAAAAATAGACATGTTACTTATAGCGTTATCTCTCTTTACTTCTACTTGGCACACAATTGCTGAAATAAGAGTGGGGGATGCTGAATTCTGGGAAGCACACAGGGTTTTGCTGCTTAATAAATAACCTCTATACTAATAGTAATCCATTTATGTTCTGTGATCTAGGAAGCCTGATTCAGCTCCAGACTTCAGTTTATAAATACCAATCTGAAACTAATATCCTTTCCTGTTCTAGGGTATTCCTGGTGAACGTGGTTTGCCAGGACCTACAGGGAAACCGGGATCACAGGTATGCCTGTTATCTGTATAGTGTGTATGGCATCGTACATTTCTCCATGCACAGTGCAGGATATGTGTGTAATCAGCTGTGGCCAGTGCAGAGCCTTGTTCGTTTGCTATCTCAAATAAATATTTTAAAATTTTACTTATTCTAGGATTATGTCAAATGTTTTTCTAAAATACTGTATATTATTGGGCACATAGGCTTAGCTATCTTGATCCTTACCTACTTACCACTTTTTACAAAATTGTATCACTCGATTAGAACTGAAATTGTCATTATGCATTAAATCAATCTGCATAGGCAGCTATAGGTAACTAAATTACATTATACAAAAGCATTGTATATAGTTTGCTCACATTATGCACTTTTCATCCAGAGTTGCATGATTTCATTTTTAAATGGTCCCACACATTAAGACTAACACTATTGGCAAAACCATCCCAAAGTCCCCACAAACAGAACTAATAAAACACTAATTTCTTTGTCGGTTGGAATATTAGCAAGTAGAGGAGAAGCTGATAGATGTTATTTATAAAATCTTAATTATTTATAAAATCTATCATCTACTTCCTAAAATGCCATTTTTCATATAAACAGAAAATTTTGCAGTGTAACTTTACAATACCTGGGTGTAATGTTATTTTAGGAACTCTGCATCATGTGATTTACCTGACTTCGCAGATGAATAGTAAAACTCCTAGGCTCTAGTGATCTTTTATATTTGCATTGATGTGCTGGTTTTTGTTCCTGCTAGGTTGTTAGCCCTTGGTGTTAACTGTAGTCAAAATCTGGAGAGGATGGATTTTTTTTTGTTCTTGAACTATTTTTTTTGTTCTTAAACTATCTTAAACTATTTTTTTTTCCTTCAGGGTGACTCTGGCCATGATGGCCCCCCAGGGACTATAGGAGAAAAGGTAATATGAATGATAAATCCCTGCAAATGAAGGACATCAACAGTCAGCAATCTTTGTTCTTCCTCTGGTAAAAGTGTGTCTCAGGAAGATAAATTATGACATCATAAAGACCATGATATGTCTGAGGCTGTTGAAACCATGGATATGTCTTCATGGATACAACAGAAATAACATAACCTTTATGATGTCACAGGTTCTCCTCCTGAGATACACTTTTGCCAAAGCAAAAATCACCACATAAATGGTTCCTTTATAGTCTGGGAAGAAGAACTAACTTAAGAAATTTAAATATTTACAATGTGATAAATGTGAATGGGGAAAGCAAGATTAGGAAGCTAAAATTTAAAGTAGTGTTTTTTTCTTTTTTCACAGGGGCCCACTGGGCCACAGGGGTCCAATGGATTCCCAGGATCAAAGGGACCACCAGTAAGTAACCCACTGTTCCTTTTGCAAAAAATTCTATTTAGCTAGATGTAGAAAGAGGTAAGGATCAATATCCCATTGTGTACGAGAGAGCAGATTGTACTTTTTATTATTACAATCTAGCTAATAAAAAATCAGTGTTTGAATTATGCATGGGGAGAATGCAAAGCCCAAGTTAAAAATAGATTGTGTATTCAAAGACTTAAGTAATCAATACACTTACTGTTCATTACAGGATATCTATAAGTAAATAAACTGGTAGGTGCAGAATTTCAGTCTTGGTGGTATTATACTTTTACTTCCAAAATGAAAGAGCTTGGTCTATTTTGCTGCAAAATGGTGGTTTGGATAATTGGCTGTTGACACAGTTGGGATCATAAGATTGGATGTCTGCCTGCCTGGGACTAGAATTGCTTTTGTAAGATATACAGGATATGTAAAACTTCAGATACCTAAAAAGATTACCACCAATGTCAGATTTTGCAGAATCCAAAGAATGGCAGTTGAGCTAAGGAAGCATGTTTGAATCCTGTTCCTTTAT
>JANHFJ010010493.1:165675-177974 GCA_032468195.1 Cerberus rynchops
AAAATACTAAAAAGGGCAAAACGTGATGGATAGATATAGAATACATCTTAATATGGCATTTGTTTTATTAAGGATTATAAAATAGAGCTAGAAATTAAAAATTGGGAAAATATTATGCATACTGTTACATGATAGAAGCTGTTACAGTTAGTATGTATAAGTAAAGGTTGGACGTTAAGACTACTAATATGGATGCTGAAAAAGTAAAAAATAAGGGATTATGAATAGATACATAATACTTCTTAATATGGGAATTGTTATATTAGGGGCTAGTAATAAGAGATAGAAAGTAGAAATTGGAAAAACACTACTTTGTATATAGCTACAAAATATAATACATTATAATCACAATGTATATGTAGATCTGAGAAGCTGAAAGAATATTATTATGTATATTTAATTAATACTACTACTGTCACCAAGATTCTGTATAAAGTAAATGGACCCAGACAATGTACTGTTCACTAAATATGTTGAAGGAAAATAAAATAAAATATTTTAAAAATTGCAGTGTTTCACTTAACAACCATGGCAAAAAGATTGTAAAAATGGGCAGGATTCACTTAAACAACCATCTTGTTTAGCAATGGAAATTTTGTCCCAATTATGGTCATAAGTCGAGGAATCTCTAGCATTTCCTAGGTCTTTATCTGACCTTCTTCAAGCTGTTGTGTCAATCCTTGAAAGAAAAATCTTTGTATGCCCCCCCCCCCCCGTTTCCTATCCTACTATCAATTCCCTCTTTTTCTCTGCTACTTCCTCAAATCTATTTTACAGTATAAACCCATTTCGTCCAGGAATTATTCAGATGTGATCTTTTTTTTTTTTTTTAATGTAATACGTTCTGATAAAACCATGTGAAAATACTTAATAATAATGATGGATATCATAAGCCATGATGAATATCATCAGAACCGTTGGATGGGCTAGGAACATATTAAAGTGATTATATAAAAACAAATGAAACCAGTTGGAAGAAAAACAACCCTGACCTGATTTTTTTTTAATTTTTAATAAATATTTAATATTTTAATATATCTAAAGCTAATGGTAACCAATCAGTTTTTAGAATCAGATTCGGTTCCCTGGGAGTGCACAACACGTACATTCTAAATTATCTCTCCCGTGTACTAAGAGGGGGACAGAAATAAATGCCTTTAAATCTTCTTTGAGATTACAAATCATCCAAACAGACCCTAAAAAAAATAACACAAAAATACCCAGCTTATAGCTATTAGATAGATTTTAGCATATTACACAACAGAGACTTAAAACAGTCAAACAGCTGCCATCCCCATGTGTCTGAGGGTATAAGGACCCTGCCCCCAACTCCCTTCCTTTTCATTCATGTGAGGATGCAAAAGGGAAAAAAAACAAAACCCTGTCTTCAGATCAATTCTTATGGTGAGTCTCAAACCATTTTTAGAAGAAAAAAAAATAGAGACTTTGCTTATGCTCAAATAGAAAACAAACAAGCAGAAACTATATAGCCAGCCACTCTGGAAAGTGACTATAGGTCATCTAAGGTGACCTATAGATGATCAAGGAATAGATAAATGCTATTCTTGCTCTATAACGTTGGATTTCGTTGTATGTGTATACTGCATATATACATACCATGACAATAAAGTAATTTGATTTAATTTAATTAGATTTAAGGAAGCCGATCTCATCTTTGCAAAAAACCAAAACAAAACCCTAAAATGTATTGGGGTAACCACCAGCCTCTCTTGGCCTGGTTCATCTTAGAGGCCCAAAGCACCAAAAGGCAGGACAAGAAGCAATGGATAGAAACTTCTCAAAGAAAGAACCAATCTAGAACTAAGGAGAAATTTCCTAATGGTGAGAGCAATTAACCAACGGAATAGCTTGCCTCCAAAAATGCTGTTGTGGTCCATTGGCAGTCGAATCAGAGGAGGAGGTGGCATGGGCGTCAAAATCAGCTGTAAGGCAGCTTGAGAGCTCTGAGTGGGAAGAGGGAATGGAGCTGACAGAGAGAGACAGAAGCGGAGCCTGGGCCGTCCGTCAGCCCTCAGATGGAGAGTCAATAGCACCCAGGTCTGGAGGTGGCTGATGAGGAAGAGGAAGAACAGCTGGGTCCAGTGCCTGATGCATAGATGTGCATAAGGCAGAGAAGAGGAGAGCAGTGGAAATCTATGGGCTGATCCTTGGGAAGAAAGAGCCACCGCTGCTAGCAAAGTTCCACCCTAGCTCTGGGGATAAAAGGCAGGGGTGGAGATGAATAGATGTGGCAGACAATTATTCATCTTCCAGCTGGATAGATTTGTTAGCCTATATTGAGAGGAAAACTTTCTGCCGGCACTCCTAATAAAGGAATCTTTGAGTTAACTTCAGAGGGATTTGTCATGTTTGAGGAGCTGGGTGAGAACAAGTTATGTGCGTGCCATCACTGAAGAAGCAACAATTTGTCTGAAAGGATAGAGCATCTCCTGTTTGAACAGGGGATTGGACTAGAAGACCTCTGAGGTCCTTTCCAACTCTATTATTCTATATTTTTTTCTATGTTCAAAGATATTGTCCATTGCCTGTAGCTATATCTTCTTTTCCAAAACCCAAGAGACAGATTTTTTTTTGCTATTTTAAGCAGCATCGGGATAATTCTTCTGAAGCCATGATTGCTAAACACTTCAGAGAAGCTTATCCATATGTTACTTTTACAGCAGCACCGTTTCCCTAATGTACAAGTTGCAATTAGCCTTCAAACTCATTTTGAAGGTATAAAACCATTCCACAAATGTTTATTGTAGTGGCTTTTAAGTAAATGCAGATTCAGGATATCTGATTGATCCCTTTTAACACTGGTTTAACAAAACATCACGTCTTGAGATTGGCAAACTGCTTAAAAGGAAATTAGAAGTTTACAGTAGTTTTTATAAAGCCTAGAAGAAGAAAAGAGAAGGAAAATGTTTGACCTGGGTTTACACATACTTTCTTATCAAGGTTTTTGAAGAAAACAAAATGGACACAATTAAGAGGTTGACAGCATATTGCTGTATTAGAGACACAATGTATACAAATACTGATTTCTTCTCCTCTTTCTTTTAGCTAAGCTAATTAGGAGAAGTGCCTACTTTCCTGTGGTCTACTAAGCCATCAATGGGGCATCTTTGGTTGATTCCACAACTAAAGATGTGTCTGAGATCAACAATTAATTCTGCTTTCTGTATGTAACTCAGGTCACAGAACCAACTGTCCATTGATTTGAAGCATTTGAAGCTCAGAAAGTGGTTAAAAACCTAATCGCATAGATGTTTCACAATATTGTAACATGAAACCATTCCTTTTTTTAGTTTGCAATCCTCCACATTTCATGTTTGCATGATCCCCTTCATTATATTTTTGAAACCTTCCCAGAAAGGCTAAGAAAGTGGGGGACATATACAGCATGTCTGCCTGGAATACAAAGTTGTAATTATAAGTAGTCCTCGACTTAATGGCCAGAATGGATCCTGTCCCACCATAGCTGTAATTTGCAATCATTGTAAAATGGGTTGGACACATGACTAGACCAATTTTATGGCTATGTTCCCACTTTTAACTTGCCCAGACTCCTTCTAGGATAGATTTTGACATGCTTTACCTGGTCTCCAGTGGTATGTTACTGTTCAGAACCCAACTGTTATGGAGATGCACAGAGTCCTGGGTATTGGGGGGCGATGGGGCAGCTGGGTTCGGCTGGCTGCGGGTGGTCAATGATCTGGCTTGGAGGGAGTTGGCTGCTGAAGGGGGCTTCCGGCTGCAGGTGCAGGCATGGGGAGGTGGAGGTGGAGGTGGCAGCGGTCTGAAGGTAAACTGGTTGCGTGGGCTTCCGGGCATTTCTGCATTTGGAGAGAAAGCAAATGAAACAAGAGGCCAAACTGTTATTTTTCAGCAACAGGTGGAAGTTAATCAAGGTGAGAAGCAACTGAGAACTAAGGAAAATCTTCCTGACAGTTAGAACAATTACTGTATTTTTCAGCATATAAGACACACTTTAGCCTCCCCAAAAAAGTGGGTGAAAATGTCTGTGCATCTTTATACAGTGAATGTTGCCAAAGCCCCACCCACCAGCCAGCCATTTTTTTTGCCTCTGTACATTTTCGGGCCCTTTTCAGGCCTTTTTCAGGGCTTTTTTTGGCCTGTTTTAGAGGCTGTTTTTGGCTCATTTGGGGAGGGGTTGCCTGTTTTCAGGGCCTTCTGGGAAAAAACAGGCCAAAAAAAGCCCCCACAATGGGCTAAAAAGCCTCAAAAACCACAGGAGGGTGAGATGGCTTCGTACCAGAAAGAAAGACGAGTGCCTCTTCCTGTAGCATCACCCAAGGGCCAGAGGTGAAATTCAGCAGGTTCCAGCAGTTCAGTAGAACCAGTAGTAAATTTTCTAAGCAGTTCAGAGAACCGATTGTTAGAAGAAATCTCCTTTTGTTTTTTTCTGCTTTACAGGGTTAATCCTGTAAGGAAGGCAGGAAAGAAACATCCTAGTGTTGTTTCTAGCCTAATCTTTATTGCCCTGCTTGCAGAAACTGCCCACCCAGTCACATGACCCACTTAGCCACACCCACAGAACTGATAGTAAAAAAAAAATGAATTACACCACTGCCAAGGGCCCTTCCCTTCCCAGAGCTGCCTTGCCAGTGGGTGTCACATCTAGGAAAGTTCAGAGCCATCAGGAATCTGACTGCCTGCACAGAGCACTAGCTCATCTCCCCACCAAAATGGCACTCTATTTACTTGCACAGAACACACTTTCAAACTGTTAGGTGGACAGAAGCCGAGGCAAGTGACAGGAGCTCAGCCTGTCATATAATGCTAGGACTTGGACCTTTGCAGCAGAGACTCCAGCGTTATTAAGCCACCGAGTCACCACACTTTAACAGATCAGTCATAACCTGAGCGTATGCTGTTACTCAGTCAACCCAACACTTCCTTTCACCAACACTGAATTTAATTTACTGGGAAATCAAGCTGTGAAAGAAACATTTATGTTGCAAACATCTACATCTTTAAAATTAAGATAGAACAGGATAAACTATTTAGCAAACTCTTTTCCTCCCAAGAAACTTTTTTTTTCAGGAATGAATGCATTCTTGAATGAATGAACAGTTTTACTGATGTGCAGTCCCTTTCTCTCTCTGAAAATGAAAGAGAGGCAGAAGGAGAGAGAATGACCAAGAGAATGGGGGAAAAGAGAAAGTGGGTATCAGAGATGGAAATCGTTTTCATGCTAAATTAATTTGGAAGATGTTCTTTCAGAAGCTATTAATATTAATGCATAATAATAAGCAGCATAATCAGAACCTGGTAGATTAGATTAACTGGAAGCATTAGCAGGATTCTTTCCACAGCTATCGGAAAAGAAAAATTAAAATCCTCTTTTTAAGACACAAACATGAAAACTAAGATAAGAGGCAGAAAGGTTTCGCCAACTCTAGTGCCCAATCTTCCTCACTTTATTAAGTCTTCTGAATATGCATTTTGACCAATAAAAAAACCGGTAGAACTAGGTCACAACAAGAATGCCTCACAGGAATGCGAGATTCTGCCCACATAGGTGACTAGTCCCTGCAGTTTTCTCGGGAACATATCCAGTTGCCTACCGCTCATTGCTTTTGTGAAAAAGAATATGGTTCAGAAATTAGTTCAAAGCATACGAAGTCCTGGGTGAAATTCTTCTAATGGCAATGGCGTTACACTTGAAGCCTCCTTCACACCTCCATCCCCTTCAAAATTAAGGATTTAATTACTTACTTTTCTTTCTGTTTTATTTATCATATTTATTTGCCAACCCTATTTGTTAAGAGTAGTATAAGGACAGTAACGTAAAACATTTCACAATATATTACAGTAACAATCATCAAATATAGGTAGGCGTAGTTTCCAAAAGTTTGTTTAGTGACTGTTTTGAAACTACAAATTACTGAAAAAAGTCACTGATAACTGTTTTTATAACCATTGCAGCATCCCCATGCTTATGGGATCAAAATTCAAATGCTTGGCAATTGACTCGTGTTTATGATGGTCGCAGTGTCCTGAGGTCACATGATCCATCCCCTTTTGTGACCTTCTGACAAGCAAAGTCAATGGGGAAAGTCACTCAACAACCATGCTACTAATTGAATAACTGCAATGATTCACTTAACAGCTATGCCAATAAAGGTTGCCAAATGGGCAAAATTCACTGAGCTGTCTCATTTAGTAGCTACAGAAATTTTGGGCTCAGCTGTGGTCGTAGCAATAGCAATAGCACTTAGACTTATATACTTGCTTTTGCAGCCCTCTCTAAGCGGTTTACAGAGTCAGCCTATTGTCCCCAACAATCTGGGTCCTCATTTTACCCCCCTCTGCAGGATGCAAGGCTGAATCAACCTTGAGCCTGGTGGGATTTGAACCAACAGACAGCAGAAGTACTGCTGTAACTGCACTCTAACTACTGCGCCACCGAGGCATAAATTGAAGATAACCTGTATTTCAGTCTGGATCAGTGGTGGAATTCAAACTTTTTTACTACTGGTTCTGTGGCCGTGGCTGGGGGGGTCATGTGACTGGGTGGACAGTTTCTGTAAGCAGGGCAATAAAGATTAAGGCTAGAAACAACCCCAGAATGTTTCTTTCCCGCCTTCCTTACAGGATTAACCCTGTCAAGTGGGAAAAAACAAAAGATTTCTTCTAACAACCGGTTCTCTGAACTGCTTAGAAAATTTACTACTGGTTCTAGCAAACCTGCTAGAAGCTGCTGAATTTCATCTCTGGTCTGGACCATACCAATTATATCCAACAGCACAAACAGGACACAATGGCTCTCAAACACAACTCGCCCACCTCAAATATATATTAATATACGGTCTGAAAAAGTTTACTGCACTTGTGTATTGGTTAACTGCAAACATAGTTGTAAGCTTGGCTAAAGCTAAAATGGAAGCATTTCCATAGCACATTTGAAGAAATTACAAATCACTGTATCTTCTCCACCCCCAAAATGAGAAAATAACCAAACTGTTCCATCATTTCTTGACAGCACTGTAGTACTATATTGTTTGCTGCTGAAATGGCACATTTAAAGTAATGCATTAAAAAGTAATGAACCTTAGGCGCTTTGTATTTAACATGCAGGGCTCCACAAGACATGTGCTCATTTATTCCCTTTAAAGATCTGCTTTGGGTTGGAACTTTCTTTTCTCTCCAAACTATTAGGCATGCGCAAAGCTTCAATAGGAAAGCGAGGCAATCTAATTACCTCTCCCGATTTGAATCCCTGAACTATCAAGCTGGCTTTATGAAATCGTTGCAAAGGAGGGCGGTGGAATGGATTAGAAGTTCCAGTGGACTTTTCCACATGCCAACATATGCTTTTTAATAACTCTTCCAATCAAATCAATTGGACAGCTCAAGCGGATTCAAATCAATTCATCGAACTGCAAATATGAACTGGGTTTTGGATTCGGACACACTCAGAAAATATGAATTACCTGTACTTTTCGGAGCACCAGAGTATAAAATGCACCTAGATTTTGGAAGAGGAAAACAAAACAAAAAAAGTTTTTAGCCTCTGCGCATCTTGTATTCCCTCTCCCCAGCTCCCAGAGGCATTTTGCAGGCCTCCAGAAACCTCCGCACTGCTCGTTTTTGCCAAAAAAAGGGTCCGTTTTTTTGGTCAAAAACAAGCTGCGCGGAGTCTTCTGGAGGGCTGCAAAATGCCTCTGGGAGCTGGGGAGAGGGAATACAAGATGTGTGGAGGGAGGGTTGGGAGGCCAAAAATGAAAATGGGATATGCGGTTAGGGCTCAGGAAGCCAAAAACGGCTATATTTGGTGTATAAAATGCACCACAATTTTCACCCACTTTTAGGGGGGGCAAAGTGCATCTTATACACAAAAAATACGGTAATCTGGTTTACTAAGAATAGGATTTTTCCTACTCCCTCCTTCTCCCCCTTCTCTTTTTCTTTCCTTCTTCTCCCTCCCATCCTTCTTCTTTTTCTTCTTCTCCAACTTCTCTCTCCACCTCCTCTTCTTTCTCCTCCCTTCTTCTATAGGGAATTCCATATTTTCAGCCCTCATTTCCCTACACAACAGCAGTATACATAAAAACAAACCCAGCAACAACAACAGTATGAAGATGGTATTGGGGGAAGAGGAACTGCACCAGGAAGGGAAGAAAAAAAGATGGAAAAAAGGAAATGAAAGAAATAAAATTGGAAGGAAGACCAGGGAGAAAGTACCAGACCAATCTGGGGGATTAAAAAAGGAGGGTTAAGATTATTGAGAATATTATATGATATGGGACATGTTTTACCAATGGTTACATAATAAAAATAGGAATTAGAAATATGGAATTTAATGAAGATCATCGAAATAAAGGAGAGTTGTTAAAGGAGAAAAGAAAAAAAAAACTATTATAATTATTATTATTGTAAGCTTTATGAAATGAATATTAACCCAATGAATATTATATTGTCAAAATTTTTATAATTATTACTAAGCAAATTGTTTGTACCCACATGACACACAGTTTAATGGGAGATGGAATTTTGATATGTTAAAAAATGAAAATAAAATCCTTAAAAAAAGATTAATGAAAAAAGCAAACCCCTCCCCCACAAACCTAGGCTCATTTTTAAAGATTATTTGAAGCTTTTCAGAAGCCATATTTGCAATCATCTGTATCTTTTAACCACTTCCTTGTTTTTGATGGTTTCTTCAATTCTTAATAGGGAATATATGGTGACTCTCCATTTCAGGTAATTGCTTGGGTTGGGGAGACCTTCTTTTCTTCCAGAATCCCTTGGTGCTCTATTATTTATTTTTCCAGGTATTGCTCAAAGCATTTCAGGAAACGTGTTTGTTCTGCTATTTTTAATTTATTGCATTGTCTTCTTTGCCAGACAGAATGCTACTATCACATGACTTCGCTTCAGAACATTTTGGTTCTACTCATTGTTTACTTTTCCCCACAAACAGACATAATGTCTGAGGTATTCAGGTTCCCTTTAAAACCCGGCATTCTGAATTACCTTACTTTTCACATTCCTACCCTTAATGTATGACTAATGTATTAATATAGGCTCACCAGTCTATTGTGGTCGCAGAACCTCATAATCCATTTGAAGATCTGTCATCTATCTTCAATATTTCAGTCCCATTTTGAGACCAAGATAGGATAGTGGTGAGCAATTAGATTCAAAGTATGGAGGAGATCCGTTCTTATGATCTATAGCAGGGGTCTCCAACCTTGGCAACTTTAAGACTTGTGGACTTCAACTCCCTGAATTCCTCAGCCAGCAAAGCTTTGAAGTCCACAAGTCTTAAAGTTGCCAAGGTTGGAGATCCCTGATCTATAGGATTGAGAATTAAGCTGGGAATGGCCATCCATAAGTAACTGTCACTATATCAGTGATAAACAGTCCCCAGAGTCATCATAGTGATACTACTGTGGTCTTAACTGTCCCTGGAGGTTGTAAGACAGGCTGACACAGAATCATAGAAGACAAAACTGCTACTTGTTCACTGTTTATGCTGCTTAAACTCTGACTTAACTGGATCTTAATGGCACTCTACCTGAAGCAACAGATGTTTGAGAGTCCCCTTAGGATCACTACTAGGCAGCCAGGTGGAAGTTGTGAGTAGTAGTAAATGTTGCCCTGTTGTTTGTACCTGGTACATCAGTTGTGGCCCACTTGAAATAGGAAGATTTTGGCCATGTGGTGTCTTGTTCCACCATGACTACTGCAATGTAATCTTCATGGGGCTGCCTTTACTAAGAAGCTGGTGCAAAATGCAATGACTTATTTTTTGGTGAGCAATCATATCTGTGCTGTGAATCTGGCATTGGTGTACAAGAGGTTTCTGAGCTCTAGATTTAATCCATCAAGTCCTATATCTCTTGATTCTTTGGTACCTTCAGGAGTGCTTCTTCCAAATAGAATCAACCCATCAAATCTATAAGTTATTAATTTTAATTGTTGCATCTCATCTTCTTATATACATATAAATCTTCCCTAAGAAGATGAATCTATCTTGTTCTGACTTCTTATCCAGCATCTCCTGGTCTTATTCCTGAGAAAATTGCATAACTATTCGGAGAACCTGGAACTTAGATCTCTAAACAGATAGATTCAGAATTCCCTACATAATAGGCCAATAATAACCCTCTCTCCTTTTCCATTTCTAGATATTTTAATAACTAAAAAGTTTAAATTGTGGCAACTGGAACAAAAGTTTGTTAATCTGAGATGTTTCATTATCCATCCAAGTAACTTCATTGGACAAAATAATAAAAAAATAGTGTCAGAGAGTCATTGAAATGTACTCAATTTTGCCACACCAACTGCAGAGGTTTCTCCCCAAAATGTATTTGAGATATGTAAACGAAGACTCAATCATCCAAGTTGAATATACCTAAAAAGGTTAAATATTTATATAAAACCCAATAATATATGTTTTATAACATTTCACATATGTCAGATAGAAGACTCTTCACCTTGGCCCAAATCAGAGCAATGGTAAATATAGTACATCAGTATCCCCTATTAAAATCATATTTGAATATGTTCTGATACAGAAATTGAAACTGTTTCCCATCTATTGCTGAAGTATTCCCTATACAATAAAAGGAGGACAGAATTCATACCACCAGTTGTTAGAAATCTTAATTGCTCCTGTGAGAAGGATATTATCATATATATTTTTCTTAAGAACCAAACTTCAGCTATTTCCAAAAAACTTTTAACAATAGCTGTGGCTTGCAAAAATCATAGTGCCTCCATTATGTGATTACTTGCTTCAAGTTTTTCTGTTAAAATTCTATTTTCTCTACTCTTCTATTACTCTGATTCATCTGTGCCACACCTCACATATTATCAAGAAATTATTTTAGGATAGAAATACAGAGATACAGATCCATAATATTTTAACAAATGAAAGAAAATTTAGTCACTTCATCTGTTTTTTCAGATAGACTCACCCCTCACCTTTATTCCGACATCAAAACCAAAATTCCAGAAATTCAAACAAAAAAATGGTTTGGCATTAAAGATATGCAATTCTCCCTAGAATTAATCCAATAACAATATCTGAGATGTAAATATCCTAATTTAAGGCAGATCTTAAACAATCTTCAAAAGAGCAACATTTTACAGATTGGGTGCGAGTGAGATAAAAGAGAAAAGGAAATTGGTTTTCTAAAACAAGGTAAATTTACAAACTGTACTTATAATTAAAGACAAATTCTTTCTAGGGGTAATGTGATATAAAATATTGTGGCTAATGAAAAATAATAACCATTTTCAGGAATGAGAAATTTAATGTGTCTTAAAGGGACACTAGATTTCTCACTATCACATTAATATATTGTTGCAAATCAGAGTTTAATATTCACTGTAAAAGTTTAATAAAACGTTATGGAATTTTGGAGCTTTTAAAATTGTTCAGTGCTGCTATGAGATCTACAAATTCTGCAGAAAATGAGTCACGGCTACATTTAAAAATTATATCTGGACCTGTAACATACGTTCCCACGATCACTGTCAGTCTAATATTCTTATTTTCTTCTCCTCCAAAGCCTGTTTTTCAGCCCAAATTGTCTCAATCAATACCATTGCTATTCTTTCACAGTTGGTCCCAGTTTTTAAACACAGCCAAATTTTCATGAAACGTCACACCAGTAGCCCAAAAACCTCCCAGGCTGGTGCAATTGCAGTATTCATATCTTTGTGTCTACAGATATAGATACAGATAATTTTTATTTCATTTCTAGATGTCTTCTGAGATGCAACAAGTATTCTTCCCAACCCTGTAACCTCGTCCTCCGGGCACTCTGCTGGCTTGAAACTGCATTTAAATCCTTTGCAATATCTAGTGCACTTAGACAAGTTCTATTATTTCGTTTGCCAGAATGCCTAAGAGCAAATATTACAGCAGTTCTAAAATATGGCAGAGATTTTTAGAGGGCTGCATATTTAGACATGCAATATGTCTTTTTTATGTGACAGGCCCTCCTCTAATCAAGAAATAAATTTTAATTGGAAATAAAAAAAAAACAAAAAAGAATTTGAGACTGGGAAAAGTGCAGAGAAGAACAACTAAGAGGATTAAGGACCTAGAGACTAAAATATACGAAGAACGGTTGCACAAACAGTTAGGTATGGCTAGTCTAGAGAAAAGAAGGACTAGGGGTGACATGATGGTAGTATTCCAATATTTAAGAGGCTGCTGCAAAGAAGAGGGGGTCCACCTATTTTCCAAAGCACCAGAAGGCAGGACAAGAAGCAATGGATGGAAACTAATCAAGGAGACAAGCAATTACTTG
>JANHFJ010010495.1:2921-12940 GCA_032468195.1 Cerberus rynchops
GTTGGGGACGCCTGGTCTAAAGAGTAACAATTCTTTATTGGAAGCTTGCAATAGTAACTCTCCTCTCTATTCAACAACAACAGACTGCCAGCTAGACAGCTCTTTATATCTGAGCTGACAGTGTGTCTTGACCAATCAGCAACCAGTATTTTCCTGTTTGCTGAGGCTATTTCATGCCCAAAACTATTTACAGTTTTCCCCCCACTTCCATTATTTGAATATCTCACACCCCTCCTTCCCTGGAAGGGACTTTGTTCAATCAAAATAAATTAAGTTATGTAATCACATAAATATGCAGGGCGTTGCCTAGCCCTGCTTTACCTGTGCAGATCAATTGTCTCTGCAGCAGTGACCTGTTCAAAGGGGTCTGCTGCTGCTCTCTGCTTGGCCCCTGGAATTTTCTGGATTTCTATTCTGGGCACAGCCAGGCCTACAGCCAGAGACTCGCTGCTGGAACAAACCAGAGTCTCAAGTAGGTGACTCTACAAAGGATCCTGGTTTACTATCTCTTCCAGTATTGTCTCAGGGCTGACTTCTGTCCTAGGGGTTCCACTCAGTGTCTCTTCCAACATTCTGCAAACTTGGTCCCAATTCCACTTCCATATTTGCCTGTCCCCCACCTGTAGGCGATAAGAGTGAGGACTCGTCACAGTGGTTATCTGGCCTGGAGTCCAGAGTGGCCTGTCTGCATAATTTTGGGCATACACACGGTCACTTACTTTGAACTCTCTACTTGTTTTGCCTTCTGTGTTGACTTTATCTTGCACGTAATTAGGGTGCAAGTGATCTAATTTGTTTCTTAGCTTTTGTCCCGTTAAAAGCTAAGCTGGGCTTTTGCCTGTGGCTGCACTTGGGGTGATATGCTGCACTAGCAGAAGAGTGTCTATCTTGTATTGCCAGTTGCCTGGCCCCATCCTGGTTAATGCTTCCTTGGCTAATTTCACCATAATTTCTGACTGACCATTGCTAGCCGCATGGAAAGGTGCCACTAATGCATGTCAGATTCCCAATTCTGCTAAAAACATTTCAAAGACAGTTGCCATCAACTGTGGCCCATTATCGGACACCAGAATATCTAGCAGTCTGTGTGTGGTGAATAGTCACCTCAATGCTTTTATGGTGGCTTCTGCCATGGTCGATGTCATTTTTACAATTTCCAACCACTTAGAGTATGCATCTACTATAATTAAGAAGGTCTGGCCTTGCATTGGCCCCGCATAATCAATATGAATTTGGGTCCATGGGCCTTAAGGTGTTTCCCATTCCTTCAGTGGGGCAGCTGGGGGTGCTAGCCTTGATTCTTGGCAAGGTGAACACATTGCTACCCATTTTTCTATTTCTTGGTCCATTTTGGGCCATCACGCATAGCTTCTTGCCAACACTTTCATGCGCACTATCCCTGGGTGTCCCTCATGCAACAATTCTAACACCTTCCTCCTCAGGATTGTTGGAATAATGACCCTGTTGCCCCATAACAAACACCCCGTAAGCAATGACAATTCATGCCGTCTGAGCCAAAACAGTCTCAGTTCATCATGTACCGGCCCCATTGGCCAACCCCTGCTCACCCAGCAAATGATCTGTGCCAAAATACGGTCCTTTACAGATGCTCTGGTGATGTCAGCTGCAGCAAGGAGTTCAGGTGTGAATTGTTCAATGAGTAGTACAGTCATCACAGGGGCAGGGTCCTGCTCCAGAGTGGGGAGGGGGCAACGGCTGAGAGTGTCCACATGTCCAATTGTCTGTCCTAGTCAGTGCACAAGAGTATAGTCATAGGCAGCCAGGAAAACTGTCCATCGAGTAAAACAAGGGGACAGGACGGGAGGAGTTGGCTTGTCTCCCGCCAACAAACCCAGCAAAAGCTTGTGGTTGATGATCAATATGAAACACCTTCCATACAAATATTCATGGAAGCACTTCACTCCAGCCATGATAGCCAAGGTTTCCTTATCAATCTGGCTGCAGTTTCTCTCCACCTGTGAGAGTGTCCTAGAATAATACGATACAGGGGCTTCCTTCCCACTTGGCAATGTATGGCTAAAGACAGCCCCAACCCCGAAAGGGGAAGCGTCACAGGCTAATACTAGTGGCAGGTGAGCATTATATTACACAAGGACTTTATTAGACAGTAATAAGTTCTTAACAGCTTGAAATGCTTTGGCATCTCTATTTCCCCATACCATGGTGTCTTCTTGCCCAACAAATGGTGTAGGGGTTCAGCAACAGATGCTTTATGGGGCAAGAAGACATTATAAAAACTTAACAGTCCCAAAAATGACTGGAGTTCAGTTTGGTTGGAGGGGTTGGGGGTGTTTTGAATTGCCGCTAGTTTGGAGTCAGTCAGGTGAATACCTGAAGTGTCAATGAGATATCCCATATATTCGACCTGGGAAGCCCCAATTTTACACTTGTCCCACTTCAGTCTTAGCCCTGCCGCTTGCAATTTGCCAAAAACTGTTCTTAAGTGGTTTTCCAATTCAACCTTGGAGCTGGCAGACACCAGGATGTCATCGAAGTATGGCACAACCCCTGGAATGCCTGTCAGTAGTTGCTCCATAAGATTTTGAAACAGCCCTTGGGCAACACTCACACCGAATTGTAGTCTTGTACATTTAAATGCTCCCCGATGAGTCACTATAGTTTGGACCAGCAGTTTTGTCACAAACAGGTAATTGCTGATAAGGTTGTGCTAAATCGAATTTAGCAAAAATCTCCCCCCCCCATTCTATTCCAGTAATCCAGCAAGTGCTGGATTACTGGAATAGAATAAGCACTTTGCTGCATGACCTTGTTCAATGTGCAGTTATAATCTGCACAAATACGAATAGACCCATCCGGCTTAATGGGTGTCACTATAGGGGTTTCCCAGGCAGTGTGATCCACAGCTTCCAAAATTCCCTGTGCTATTAATTTATCAAGTTGTTTGTCAATCTTGTCCTTTAGTGCAAAAGGCATCTGCCTGGGCTTCAATCTAATTGGGGCAATTTTCTGGTCTAAATTAAATGATATAGAGTTTCCCTTATATTTACCCAGCCTTTCTGCAAATAATTTGGCAAATTTTTCCATTAGCTTGTTGAACGGCTCTGTTGTTGTTGTGGCATGCCCCCCCCGACGTGCAGTCCCAACACCTGGAACCATTCTAGACCCAAAAGGCTGGGCAATGTTCCCTCTATGACTGTCAGCTCCAGTGGTCCTTGGAAGTCTTTGAATTTCACGATTACTGTCTTTCTTCTCAATACAGGAATTTGATTTCCTTGGTAATTGTTAATGATTGACTTTTGTGTTTTCATGTGTTTTTTCTGAATGGTTGGTAGTATTCATTATAGAGGTTTCTATGCTATAATTGTTAATGCTGAGCCAGTATCTACCTCCATTCTACATGGTGTCTCTTCAATCTGAAGATTTTAAATTTTTTGGCTTGTCTATTCCGATTCAGGCCAACTCTAATTTGATGTGTCTTTTGTTTTGATTTCCACTCTTTTTCCTTGGGGTCCCTTCTTCTGGTTCAATGGTAGCTGCCTGGTTCTTTGGGTTGAATACAGCTGGCAAGTTAGCCTTGCATACTCGAGTGAGGTGCCCATTTTTTTCACACTGCTGGCAGACAGCATCTTTGAATCTGCATGTTGATCTGGGGTGCTTTCCTCCACATCCCGTGCAGATGGACCCCTAGTTAGGTCATGTAGTGTTTTGGGCATCCATTCTGTACACTTCTTCCTCTTCACTCTGGTCTTCCCCATCTTCTTCTGTTGTTTGGTGCACAGCTGCTGCCATTTTTATTTTTGGCAGGCTTTCTCTTTGCACCAATTTTGGATTCTGCTACAGTGAAGCCGCCGATTTCTGTGAGCTCTCTGCGGCCTGGGGTATTTCTATAGCCATTGCCCACATTAGATTTGGCTTGGCTAATAGTTTTTGCTGTAATTGAAGATCTCTCACCCCACATATGAGACGAACTGCTAGCATCTCCTCCAAATCTCTGAATTCACATTTTTCAGTGGCTAGCCGGAATTCTGCGATGTAATTGTTTATGGTTTCTCCTTCTTTTTGTGCCCTCTCATTAAATTAGTGTCTCAATGCTGTTCTCGATGGTGCAGGTTCGAAATGGGCTTTTAGTAGGGCTTGTAGCTGTGGGGTTTTTTTTCCACTTCCCTTATTTGAATATCTCACAAAAAGAGTAAAACTCCCTTCTTCCCATGTTATCAGTCACATTATCCAATGACTAAAGATGACAGGTTCTTCTCCTTTACCAACCATTTGTTAAAATGACTTTGGTTCCCGCAGGAAAAATGTTTTATTTTGACTATAAGTTGGAATATCTACTTCCCCCCTCCCTTCCCCCTCTCAGGCTTTGTGGCAACCATGAGGCAGCACAAGATGGCTTTAGCCAGGTTCACTTCAGAGTTGACATCAGCATGCTAAACATTGATGACACCCACTCTTCAACAATGGATAATCGGTATACCGACGATACAACACTCAAATTGCTGGATGAACTGTCCCAATGGTTTCAGGTAGGCATTGAAAAGTACAAGGAAGAGTACAAATCCTGTAGCTTCCCACAAATCAAAGTCCATTAGGCCACCTCTCATTCCTCACCACAGCGAACCGAAACTGCCCATTGGGAAAAGAGCGGAACCATTGCAGAATAGATTCCAATCTCCACAAGTGATCCAGCAAGATACAATGGTTGAAAGCTGCCAAGAGTCCAAGAAGACTTGGGGGAGACAACACTACCTCCATCCAGGTCCTAATGTAGTTCATCCAGAAGAGCAACCAGTTACATATCAAATCCTTAGCTGGGCTTGAATAAGAGCCCAAATAATGTGAATCTTCTAGGATGCTGAAGTAGTTGAAGAATTGATACACTCCAACTCAACAACTTTTTCTAAAAAAGGGGATATTGGAGATTATTGGATCCAGGGAAGACCCTGAAGAGACATCTGCCAGGTTCTTAAAATAGACCAAGTTAGGAAACAGATTCCACAACTTTGATTGTCAAATAAACTCTACTTTATTGATACAGGCTACAGAAGTAACAGAACCCTGAAAGTCTGATCATGTGTTCCTTCCTTGCCTCTTATACTAAAGAAAACTTACCATAGATGAATCTCATTTAAGTTTCTTTCTAACATTCCATCTTTTCCCAGTCTTAAATCCTCTTTTGCTAGACTATCATATTCTTTCTCCAAGGTCATCTCAGTGGTTTTCCATATCACAACACAATTTATTTCTGCTGGTAGTTCCCCTGTCATTAAGAGGTGCTGTCTGTCTCCTGGACCCAGATGGTTGTGTCTCCACCTGCCCATTGCAACAACCAGGATTTTATAATTTGTATAAAATAATAATACATGTATTATATACATATAATAATAAAATAATAACACATGTATTATATACATATAATTTGCTCTGAGATGAAAATAAGATCTAAAGTATGACCCTCTAAGTATGGTGGTCCATGAACTCCCAGACATTATTTGAGCCAGTTCTCAGGGCATGGAGATTAAAGTCTCCCAGCATCAAAAGGCAGGTTGTCCTTCATTGCTAGCCCAGATACTAATTCTAGCAACTGGAGAATGATTTTGCAGGTAAGGTGTATTAATGGAATAAGGTAACAAGTGTCAGTCTTGAGAGATAGTGCAGGCAGGAACCAGTCCCAGATGAACTAATTCTACTTTATTATAAGGTTACATTAACAGAATCTTACGAATCTGAAAGTATATTCATCCCTCTTGGCCTTTTCAGCCAAAGAAACTATAGAGGAATTTGCCATGCCCACAAATCTTTTGCAGGCTGAACTGCCTCTTATCTGACTGCTCTCCTGACTGTAGCTCTTCCCTTGCCTCCCAAGGTCATTCCACATACCTTTACAATGTGATCCCAGCCCAACACACAGGCACTCCCATCCTGGTATCTCAGAAACAGATTTGCTAATCACAGGCAAAGTTCCGGTCACAATTGAAGATGCCACCATTTCAGCTTTGGCTAAAGAATCCAAAAATGAACCGGGAAGATTTCACACAAAGTAGCGTTTGTTACCTTCTCCCAGGCAGGTTTCAATAATATATGCCTCCTCCTTCACCAGGTTGGGAACAAAAGTGGCCTTACTGTAGATAAATCTGGCACTAATCACCATTATCTTGAAGTCAACATCCCCAGCAATTTGGCTGCTGATTCCCTGAATGGCCCATTGGGTTTTAAGTTGAGGTTACCACCAGATTGAAAGTCTCTTTTCCACTAAAATAGCCCTGCCACATCTCCCTCAACCTACTCCCTGTCCAATGTGGACACGTACTCCATCAGAAAGGACCCTGTTTTCACTCCTTTCAAGAAGGCCAGGAGAATGGGGGCCTGCTTCACCTCAGCGGGATGTGGGGGGGCAGAACATTTCACAAGGCGGAGATGGCAGAGAAGTTTCTCTTGCTTGAACCTGCCAGTTGAGGTTTTAACTGACAGGGTGTGCAACATACCTTCCCTGCCTGACAGGGTGGGATGGGCTGATGTAATAGCAATAGCAGTAGCACTTAGACTTATATACCGCTTCACAGTGCATTACAGCCAACAACAATCTGGGTCCCCATTTTACTGACCTTGGAAGGATGGAAGGCTGAGCTGGTAAGAATCAAACTGCCAAACTGCAGGTAGCTGGCAGTCAGCAGAAGTAGTCTGCAGTACTGCATTCTAACCATTGTACTACCGGAGCTCATAATGGGACAAAGATGGCCCCATAGGTAGCCTGGTGCCATTAATACAAAACTGGAAGCTTTCTATCTCCTAGATATCCTCCCACTGGCATCTAGACCGCTGGGCTTCAACACCAGGCTGCTCTCACCACAGATGAGATGGAGCCACTTGTCTCCTCCCTCATATTTCACCCCAGCAGACCCTAACAATTCTATGGCAGGAAAATTTAGGAGAAAAGCAACCCCAGGAAGGTATTGGCAAGTATTGCTTTATCTCCAACTGCAGGTGGAAGGTAATAAGCTGGGTTGCTACTGTTTGTGTGTACTGCTAGATTAAAAATCGGTTCTAAGTTCTATCTGATGACTGTGAATGAAGTCCTTCAAGTTCTTCTCAAATATGTCTTTTTCTGAAATAGTCCATACTTTTGTAGGCCTGCCTTTCCACTTGAGGCATGCAATAGGAAGAGAAACTGCAACAGCCACAATTGGAGAGATGGAAAGCCACATTACATGTGAGTAAGTCTCTGTATATAGGTGAGCATGAGAAGGAAAGGTGGAGTATATTAGGGTATGAGTCAGGATGGCAGAGGCAGGAAAGGTGGGGTCTGCAAGGGTGTATGCTGACATTTATGGAAAGGATTATAATTAAGTTAGAAATCACAAAAAATATATGTTCATAGGACATGCTTACCCATTGCTCACCAAACTATGGTTTACTAATTTAAACCAGTTGTTTCAGTTGATGTATATTTACCCATAAACTACACAATTATACTTTAGCCTAATGTAGGGGATATCCATGTCAGAAAGAAACAGGTAGGCATCACATCATGAATATGCTTTGCAAATGCATGGCTGGGGATGTTGGGTCATCAGGATGAGTAAGTCTGAATGTTTTGGAGCCTTTTTAAGAAGCTTAACATAACTATTTTGTCTTTTAATTCTCCTTCCCCTGACTATGATTTGAAATATCATCTTATTTCTCTTTCTACTTGCAGGCAGCAAATTTTCCTTCTGTGAAATGATACACAGAATTGATCTTTCAGTGCTGTGAATAAAAAAAAAACCTCACCATCTTATAAACAATTATAGTAAATGTCACCATAGAAATCTAGTCTGTTTTGGAAGACAAAGCATCTACTTCCTTGAAATGGACATTTTGAAAGAAAGCAAAAGCTCTGTGATGAGTGAAAACAGTACGTGAAATTGTTTTCAGCTTTCCCACACTCAACATAATGTGAGAGATGCGTTTTACTTTTCAATCTTAGTAACCGAAATGTCACATAACAAAACTCTCTATTGATGTTTGGGGGCTTATGAAGATTTATTTTGGACATCCGTCTTCAAGGTTGTTGTCTCAGAGTTTTGTGGTTTCTATGGTGTTAACTACATGATCTCTTTGAGGTCTTGCCTAGGTTTCCCTCAGGCACTATGTCCTCTGCATGTGGTGGTTTGGCCCATTTCCACACACAGCAAACATACCAACATTGTGAACATGTCATCCAGGGATGGTAGATGAGTCATATGCTTACCTTGGACAGAAAGGGAAAGATCACTCAACATCTGTTTTCTAACATAGGCCTATCCATAACCTCCAGACTTAGAGACAGTTTACTTTATAATATGAAGTGCTGGAACAATGATGGAAAACGAAGGAAAATATTGGGTTTCTATGAAAAAGAAGGCGCTGAAAAAAACAAGATGGCAACTTTCCCCTCTCTCTCTCTCTCTCTCTTCCAGAGTCTCACTTGAACAATACCCATTGGCAGTACAAGGATCTTGGTTGTGAAGTTCAAATAACATTCAAATAACATGTAGTTCTAGGGGTATTGGATCACACAGGCATTCAGTTACTTAGGGGTGTTCCAGGAACTGATTTAGTATTGTCCTGTTTATGGCTTTAAGCATGTTACATTTAGCAGATTTATGGAATTATTGTGTAGAATAAGTTTATTATTATTACACATTGCTTGCAATTGTTGAGCACCTTCTAATTCTAAAAAGTTTGTCAATAAATAAAATAAATTTTGTCTGGAGAAAACCCCCAAAGATCTCTCAGGAACACATCTAAAGCCACCAGCCACTGAGGGCAGTATCCCTACCCTGGCTGAACATCTGCTGCAATTGTTTCTTTATTAGTTTTTTATCTGGCTTTCTCTTAGAAGCTCAAGATGTGTACAAGCTGCCATGAATAAACCCCACAGAGTAATACTCTTATCACAAGATGACCAAAATTTCCACCATGTCCTACCCAGTTTGCATAAGCAAAAGATCACAAAGCAGACTGAGGTGTGTCATGTTCAGAGGTATCTATAAGGAGGCCAAAAGAGGACAAATAATGAAAGCAGCATTGTGATCGTGGAACAGTATTGTCAACATTTTGATGAAAACTTAAGAACCTGTTGATTCCTCTGGACATGTTACATGAGTGAGTCCTAGGTGATCTCTCAGAACACCACCACAATATGTGTGTTGGCCATGAACCCCTGAGTCCTTTCAAACACATAAGCCTTGGCAAAGATATCAATATCTCCTGAGACTAAAACTGAGGAACTCTCTGGCACCATGTCTGAGATGAACTTCTGAAAGTTCAAGTAGATAAATCAGCAGTCTCTCAAGCATAAAATGATCACAACTGTTTATCATATTCAGATAAGAGACTGAGATATTAGATATATTCCTTCTAATTTTAGCTGCAAGGTCTTATATTGGAGAGAAAGGCTAGAATCCCACTAGTTTTTAGCCAAAGGTGAACAGTCTTCTCAATAAAATAAAGGATGCGATTTTTAATTATCTCCTCTCTACATTCTTCAGATGTATCAGGAATCTTTTGGGAAGGATTGGGGGGAGGGGTGAAAGAAAGAAGAGAAATTGATGAAAATTGACCCTTCCTCATTAGACTGAACTATCAGCAGAAAAAGCCTAATTTGATTCTATGCTATAGCAAGAAATGTTTTTGGGAGTATGAAAAAAATAGATAAATTGATAGTACCAGATTGCTTAGTATTTAATGGCTTTATGAAATTAAAGTCCCTGACTCACTGTTTCATTGACAGGATTCCCACTCAGCTAGGTCAAGCAAAATGGGCATGCCATAGATCCCATCAGCTAAAGAATGTCGGCTGGCAGGGACCAGAGGATGGGGTCTTTCTATGGTGGCCCATGCTCTACAGAACATTCTCCCTTCGGAGATTAGAATGGGCCCAACCCTATAAGCCTTTTGTAAGGCCTTAAAAATCTGGCTGTGTTCCTAAGCCTGAGGTGCTGAATGTGCTAAGGGCCCTGCTTCTTGGCTATATTGCTAAGAGGCCAAATATCTTGCGCTTGTGTATCTTGAAT
>JANHFJ010010498.1:12346-22812 GCA_032468195.1 Cerberus rynchops
AAAGATTATGTAGCTGGCTTGCTTTAATTACAATTGGGTTTAGCTACATCTTTAGGATACACATATAATAATATATTATGATTACTATTTGATCACATCAATGCCAGGAGTAGGAGATATGTGATGAAAGTAAGTTTTTTTTTCTTGTAACTCTAAGCATTTACAGTTCTGTCTGAATGTAGTTAATATATGTCTTGTTTGTTTATATTACACCTTTTTAAAAATACTAAGTCATATCTGAAATGCATATGCAAGGCCTATTGAACAATAATTCTAGCAATGACATAAAGCAGGTTTCAAATTATTTATTTACAATTGTCAGTTAAAGATCGTGATTAGGACCTCTCAGAGCAATTTAAAAAAAAAATGTAAAATAGATACCCATCATACTATTCCTTTTGTAGCAAATAGCATTATGGAAATAGCAAATAGCATTATGCAAAGAGCATAAACAAAGTAAATTAAAAAAGGAAAAAAAGGGAAATCTAAATAGTGTATGCTAAGTATTCACTATATTTCTCCATTTCTTTCTGTCCTTGCAAACTATTCTTGCTTCTGCTACATCCACACCCTGATCAATATATTGTTATTTGTTCTTAGAATTGACAATCTCTCTTATCTGGAAGATCTCATCAATTCTATGCAGTTACAGTTTTTTTACTGCACCATTCTTCCTTCCTTCATATATTTGTTTTGTGATGTGATCCTCTTTCATTCCAATATACCCAACCACCAATGCTCTTCTTTTGCAATAGTCATTCACTCAATGTTGAATCCATACACCAATAATAAACACATTATTATCCCATTCTCATACGTTCAGCTAACCCACTTCTGTAAATATTAGCTATTTTCATCCCCTCTCCTCAAATATTTGTTCTCTACCACACACCACATGGTATCCACATTTTAAAAGAAGAACAAATCACAACCAATCAATTGTCACATGCTCTGCCTTTTATCTGTCTTGTAGAATAAAAGATTTAAGAGCAGAATATTCAAAATGGAAAGAATGAGTTCAAGCCAACCTTCCTTGGAGAGTATTGTCATGATTTTTATCCTCACCACTCAAAAGTTCTGGTTCCCACTAGATAAACTTATTTTGGCAAAGGGACCCCAAGTGTTAAGTGTCAGATACATATTTGTTTTCCATTGTAGCAGCTGAAACATTTGTGAAGGTAATTATTAGGACAAAGCTCACAATTTGCTTTGTTTCCATCAAGAACAAACTGTTCAGTGGAACAAACGTTCATTAGGATGAAGCTCAGTAGAAATCAAAATGAAAGCTCTTGGCGCTCTCCACTTGTTTGAATTTCTTTTTCATCTGGGGCTTCAAGGAAATAATTCAAACTGCATTTGGCAGCTCTTTTGACAATTAGTGATGCAGGTGGTGTTTTCCTGTCATTTATGCTTTATAAAAATGGCTAGAAAGTATTCTTTGGACTGAAAAAGTCATAGTTCAATTGGACTGAAGAAATTGAACACTGGAAAAAGGCAATGGGAAACTGATAGACAGAGGCAAATACTGCAAAGTTTAGCAATAAATTTGTTGATATCAGTGGACTAGAACATCTTGGAACCAGTCCAAGTATCAGGATTATATAAATAATAGGACCTGAAAGTGAAACAGGAAAGTAACAATTTGACAATGAGATTTTAAAGATATTAGAAATGACAGGAAAGAGTAAACAGCAGAAGAGGCTGGACAGCTCTGGAGATGAGAAGATTTTAATTTTTTATTCTGAGAATAAAAGAAATATATCACTTTTTATCATGCACACTTCAAACTGGCAGCACCTGACCAACTATGAAAAAAATTAAAGCCAGTTGGAGTTAGATATTACAAGGATGGGAAAACTCCAAGAAATTCCACAGGATTAGACTGTAAACTGGAGGTGGGAGAACCCATATCCTAGAAGGAGGCAATGCATATTATTATCAATCCAACTCAAGGAATTTTTTATATTTAAATAAAGAGATAAGAATATGAGCAATAGTTGTCATGCTCCATATATCTGATATGACATGCATATGGATATTCTTTTTGAGTTCTTGCTATACATGTTGGACAGCACATAGCATATTGGCCTTCAATCTGCAACTGCATGCAGTCTCGCAATAATCAGATTAAAGCAATATACTTGCAGAAGAGAAATGCTATGCTGAAAATGGCACAGTTATACATGCTTGAGGAATTTGATCTTTGTTCTGAATCAGAGATGGGTCTAAATATAGTTAACATAAGGATTTTGCAGTTTTCTACATTTTCAGCAAAAAAGAAATCTTCATTTTGCAATAAAATGTACATTTTGAGATACATTTCGGGGATGTATAATTTGGGAGAAATGCATAAAAATATATATTTGATTCAGTTACATGCTCAAATTAATGTTTTCTGATTTGTATTTAAATTTAAGTTTTTCTACCTGCTTTTGGCTTTTTTTTTTTTTGTTATTCCTGTTTTCCTTCACTTGCCAATAATAAGACTGAACAAATTCATTTGGAAATGTAACTCAAGCCAAAATAAAGCTGCATTGGAGTTTAAGGATTTTCCCCTCTAATCACATGAATGATTTCTTATTGTATTGCTAGCTCCTTTATTTGAGTCAATAGGTCAAATGTTTCAGAGTGTAAATTGCTATAACTTGTCTCAACATTCTGAATTTCAAAATCCCCTAGGTTGGATAGTGTTTTTCCTTGTTTTAAGCTGCCAGATAGCAGAGCTGCCAACCTATTATCTTCTCATCTTCACTCGTAGCATTAACAAATTATTGCAATGATTTTTTTTTCACCAAAAGGAAAGTTGGTGCTCCAACAGCAAAGTGCAGTAGGACTATGGTGGGGATTGCAACGAAAGCTGCAACAAGTTTTATTTATATATTTGTTAGATGTATAGCCCACTTTTCTTTCAAGAACTCAAGGTTCTCACATGGGAATCTTCCTTCATTTTATATCCCTCTCTCTCTACTGAAGTAGGTTGGTGTGAAAGAGGAATGATCCCACATAGAAGACTTTCAAGGAGACTTTTTTTAATACATGGTGCATTTTTTATTTAATTATTTTGCACTGTTTCTTAAAGGGACTCTGAACCCTTCACCATCATAATGTCTGGCCTAGTGATTTATAATGATGTCTTTAAATTTCTGGAATACCACTTTTCAGAAAACAGATCTGGACTTGTATCCATCTACTATTACTTCTCGCTATGCTATCTTAAAATTGGGCAAGTTTTATGGCCCTAAATGGATTTGAGGGACTTGCAGAAATTTTAATTGTAAATTCTTTTGATTTGACAACCATTATTAGAACATGTCAACAATAAATGCAGAGCAAAATACACAAATGCTGTAAATTGAACTCTGCAGTGCATATTGACTACATTTTTTTGGGCATAAGTGAATCTAGAATTCTTTATTGGCCAAGTGTGATTGGACACACAAGGAATTTGTCTTTGGTGTATATGCTCTCAGTACATAAAAAGAAAGGTACATTCGTCAGGAATTATAAGATACAACATAATGAAAGTCATAGGGTACAAATAAGCAATCAATTGTATTAAGAAACAATAATCAATGTAAATCGTAAGGATACAAGCAACAAAGTTATAATCATAAGTGGGAGGAGATAGGTGATAGGAACAATGAGAAGAGTAATAGTAATGCAGACTTAATAGTTTGACAGTGTTGAGGGAATTATTTGTTTAGCAGAGTGATGGCGTTGGGAAAAAACTGTTCTTGTGTCTAGTTCCATGATGGCAAACCTATGGCACGGGTGCCACAGGTGGTATGCAGAGCCATCTTGCTGGGCACACAAGCTGTTGGTCATTTTACCTCCAGCTGAGCATGCACAGGCGATTGCACATGCATGCATGAGATTGCAGAGACTCAGCTGGTCTTTGAGCCCCTGCTATGCATGCACGCAATTGCAGCAGGAAATCCAGTTGGTCTTTGGAGCTCTCCTGTGAATGCATTGCTCATGTGTACATGAGTGCCTGCGTGCAGTGCACATGCATTGCACATGTAAAAACTGCATGCATGCACAGGTGATGCAGTTATATATGCAGCGCATGTGGAGGAGCCACACATAAGTGCAGATGGCACGCTCAAAGCACATACTTTTTGACACTCGGTAAGTAAAAGGTTTGCCACCACTGATCTAGTTGTTCTTGTGTGCAGTGCCCTATAGCCTCATTTTGAAGGTAGGAGTTGAAACAATTTACAGTATGTCCTGGATGTGATTGGTCTGTAAATATTTTCCCAGCTCTCCTTTTGACTCGTGCAGTATATCGCTCCTCAATGGAAGACAGGTTGCTAGTAATTATTTTTTCTGCAGTTTTCATTATCCTCTTGTTGAGTTGCAGGACCAAACCAGACAGTTATAGAGGGGCAGATGACAGACTCATCTGTCTCTAAAAAGCACAAGTGATGGTCTTTCACTTATGATCATCGTGAAGCCTGCCCGTCATGGTCATATGTCACGATGGTTGTAAAAAAACAGATCATCCATACCACCAACCTGATTTTATGCCCTTTTTTGCTCATTAAGCGAACCAATTGTTTGCTATGGGCTGGCGTTGCCGAAAAACTGGAAGTGAATGTCAGTTTTCGGCAAAAATAATAATAATAATCGCCATCATAAAACACAGTGATGTGACCACGGGATAGTGCAAACAGACATAACTAGAAGCTAGTTGCTGAACATCTGAAATGCAGTCATGTGACCACAAGGGGAGCTGGGAGTGGCTTTGGAAACGTTGGAAATGGGTTGTAAACACCCCAAGGGATGCCCATCATAACTTCACTTGACTGCTCAGTGACCAGTTGTAAGTCAAGAACTACCTGTAATCCATTCTGGGATCCTTTATGCTCACTTTATTCAGCTGGGGCCCCCCAAAGCCAAGCTAAAAATAACAAAGCTGCATGAATTGAGTCCAAGTCCTGTATCTGAGTAGATGTCGCATTCACACAAAATTGTGCACTGGTGAAGAGCTCCCATCTACCTTCTGACATCTGGGCAATAGAAAACCCAGAAAGAGGATTTCATCTCAGTCTGTTCCTCTCTCTACAGAGCTTTCTCAATGATGTTTGTCTGTCTGTCTGTCTGAGCACTAAGACATGTCTATCGTCAAATTATAGGCTCCATTTACAAACCTCAGAATGTTCTCACCAAATGCTAGTTGCCAGAAACTCTTTTTTGCTTGGAATTACTGTCTGGCAAAAAAAAAAAAGAGAATTTTTTTCCTCCTAAGTTTGGAATCTGCTGGTTGGTTTGCGTGAAACGGCAGACGCAACTATTGCAGCTGGGAATCGCTGTGCCATCTACTTCTTCTCCTATCTGTTCGGAGCGTAGTGAGCTTTATAAAACCGGACCAAAAAGGAGGTGGGGGAGGGGGAAAGCAGAGAAATACCATTTAAAACCTCCGGTGTTGAGCAAGGCTCTTGCTTCAGCCAGCCAGCTCTGGCTGCTGGTTGCACTTCTTGATCTGTGCGTTCAGTGCGGTGGTCGGTGTCAGCTAATCACAATTGTGACTCTGCTGGACCCCAAGTTGTACTGCTTAGTCTCTTTCACTGAAAGGGTGGACTCCCGCCTGGATTCCCCATTCAAAGGCTGGAGGGGGAAAAATTCGGCCTCAGGGGGGTGAGTCTAAAACTCACTCTTGCTCCCATCACCCTCTGTAGCTGCAATGAGAAAAAAAACAGAGGAGGAGGAGGAGGAGGAGGAAAAAGAAGAGGAAGAGGAAGAGGAAGAGGAAAGGAGGAAGAAGAGAGAAAAGGAAAAGGAAGAGGAAAGGAGGAAGAAGAGGGAAGAGGAAGAGGAAGAAGAAAGGAGGAAGAAGAGGGGAAAGGAAAAGGAAGAGGAAAGGAGGAAGAAGAGGGAAAAGGAAAAGGAAGAGGAGGAGGAGGAGAACGTTCAATTAGTGACCACTTGAAGTTACAATGGCATTGGAAAAAAAGTGACTTACTACCTTTTCTTACACTTGGTCAAGCTTGTGTCACACTTGTTTTAGCAGGTTGAGCTAAAAATGTTTTAAAGTTCTGACTGTCCAGATAGAATTTGGATCTCTCCCTAATTCATTGACCCATAAGAAGGAGGAGGAAACGCAGCACAACCAGGCATGCAAGACTCTGTAAATGTAGCCAATCTCAATAAAATTAGTTCTAGCTTTTCTGTCGACTTCCTTTCCTGGTCTGGTCCACCAACTGGGGGCTGACGTGTTGTCTTATATTTAGGTAAAGAATTTTATAGGCTGGTACAGTCAAGTAAAATGGCAGTTAATTTGGAGTCAGGTTCAACTCTTGGTAATTTTGAGGACACATCCCTGTAATTGTCCTTGGTGGTACAGTAGTCCTTGACTTATGACTGATCATTCAATGACCAATCAAAGTTACGATGGTCTCAGCGTTTTACAATATTTCCAATCATCATAAAGCACACACAGAGAGACACACACACATATTGTGCACTTTGTGCTCTAGGCAACTGGCTCACATTTACAGCCAGATGCAATCATGCAACTAATCATCATTTGCAATTTTCTCTGTTGGCTTCCCGAAAAGGACAATGGGGAAGCTAGCAGGGAACGCTGCAAAAAGAAGAGATGGAGGGAGGAGGAAAACTTTGGCAGGCTGCAGGATTCAAATTAATATCATGAAGATTTCTACACTCTTCCTGCAGGCCCATGAAGGATTTCCCCTCCATGCACAGAGGGGAGCTGAATCTTCAGTGGGCTACAGGAACATTTGAGAGTGACCCTTTGGTTCCTATCTGCTTAACAACGTGAGAGATTGATTAATGACTGCAACTGGGAGGGCCCGGATTGCAGTCGTTCATTGAAGCAATCATGTACATCTTCCTCAGTGGTGGAATTCATTTTTTTTACTACCAGTTCTGTGGGCATGGCTTGGTGAGCGTGGCTTGAGAGTCATATGACTGGTTGGGCATTTTCTGCAAGCAGGGCAATAAAGACTAGGCTAGAAAAAACACCAGAATATTTTTTTTCCTGCCTTCTTTACAGGATTAACCCTCTAAAGTAGAAAAAAACAAAAGTTGATTTCTCTAACAACCGGTTAACTTTAACTTTAACTTTTATTAAATTTATATACTGCCCCCTCTCCCTAGGGACTCGGGGCGGTTCACAGCAAGTAAAAAACATACAATAACTTCAATAACAAACTAAAAACCAATTAAAACAATTATATAAGCTGAAAATTGAAATCAATTTAAAATTTAAAAACCCACAATTAAATAAATTAAATTTAAATTATAAAATTCCCAAATTTAAAACTTTAACCCTGAGGTATCAGGCCAGGGTTAAATTAGGGTTAAATCTAGCTGGAAGAGATGGGTTTTTAACGTACGTCGGAAGGCTCGGAGGTCAGTAATGGTCTGAATCTCAGGGGAAAGTTCATTCCATAGGGAGGGCGCAGCCACAGAGAAGGCTCGAACCCTCGGGGTTGTCAGGTGACATCAGCCTGACCATGGCACCCCGAGGAGGCCTGCCCTGTGGGAGCGCACTGGTCGGTTGGAGGCTAATTCAATTAATATATAATTATATATATTTATTACAAACTTAATGTCCCCACACCCAGTGCTAAGTGAAACTCAAAACAACCACATTATACATAACACAGGGTGGTGTAACTTCTGGGTTGACAGCTACATTTTACTGCATTAGTTATCCCTTAGTCTTTTTTTCTTTCTTCTTTCTTCTTTATTGGCCTAGTGTGACACACAAGGAATTTGTCACTCAGTGTACATTCAAACAACAAAGCAATAATAAAAAGTAAGATACAAATAGGAGAAAGTAGTAGGCAAGATGGGAAGGATAATAGTAACAGAGGCCTACAGCATGGGTAAATATCCCTAGACATAAGACTGGGAATGCAATGGGAATTAGATCGGGGCACTCTTCGCACAGTCACTTCTGCCCTCGTTATCTCCCGCCTAGACTACAGCAATGCTCTCTACATAGGGCTCCCCTTGAAGAGCATCCGGAGGCTGCAGTTGGTGCAGAGTGCGGCCGCGCGGGTGATTCTGGGGCCTCCTCGGAGCTCCCATATTACACCTCTCCTGCGCGAGCTACACTGGCTCCCTGTGGCCTTCCAAGTGCGATTCAAGGTGTTGTAGTGCATCCTGAGGGGAGGAGTTGAACAGTTTATGTCCAGGATGTGAGGGGTCTATAGATATTTTCTCAGCCCTCTTTCTGGTTAGTGCAGATACAGGTCCTCAGCAGAAGGCAGACTGGTTGCAACTTTTCTTTCTGCAGTCCTTGAAATCTTTACCTGTCCTGTTTGATTGCTATACCAAATCAGACAGTCATAGACATGCAAATGCAAATGACAGACTCAATAATTCCTTGGTAGAACTGTATAGGAGACAGGACTACTGTAATTCAACTCTCTTTTTCACTGTATATTCTACCCTTAACAATGACCAAGAAAGTTGCAATTTGGTGGTCTCTTTAGCCGTGTTACTCTGGGAAAGAAAGGTTAGATTACAGAACCTTGGACACTGATTTTTCACCAATAAACGTGTTAAGGCAATATCTGTTACCTCCTTGGTTCCTTTGATTCTTTAGCTACAATCTCATTTTAATTAAGGTGCACTTTATTTATTAAATTTATATGCCATCCATCTCACTGTCAAGTGACTTAGCTTGCTGCTTATGATATAAATGCAGTATCTTCCTTTGTAAACATCTATTTTCATATCCAGACTCAAATTCTATTAGATGTTTGTGTATTTGTTAAAATAAAAATTCTCTAGTCATTGGTGCTTCAATACCGGATTGAATTGGCATCGTGGATTGCAAAACCACATGACTTTTGTCACACTGGTTCAAAGGGGAAATTGGAGCTATTTGTGGAAAAGTTTCATTTTTGAAAAGTCAGATGTCATTCTGTTTTTGGATTGTGTGACCTAGCATAACAGGATAGTAAACCTCATTAAAGACACCATGAGAATGCAGCTTTCTGAATCAACGACAGGGCTTGGATATACAGTGGAAAGGCAAACTGAATTATAGGTGGCCTAGATCGATACACTGTACATAGAAACACTAACAATGAATAAACAAAGGAAAAGGAGAGGAGAAGGCGACAATGAAATTATCCAGCAAAGGATCACTGAAAAGAAACAAAACATCTCGGATGCTTCTGCTCTACATCTTCCCTGCTAACATTTGCTCTATTGGATGACACTGAGATAAAGGCCAAGTTACAAGATTGGCTCCTCCCATATTGTTACTTTGAGGCCTTATAGCCAAGATTTCATCTGAATCCTTTTCTCATTCACTTGCAGCTTCTGAACATTTTGAGGAGCCCTTGGTGCTCTCTGAGCTTGCTTGTTTTGACATAGATGTTTGTAGATGGTAAATTTACCCTAACTAGGTAACATCATCAGTGCAATGATGCAGAGAGCACCCAGGACCCCTCATGTCAACCCTGAGCTACAGATATTCTCCTTTATCAGAGCATTTTGCCCTAAACCATACACTTCTGCTATGTAACGCAACCTATTTGGGTGTATCTCCCAATTATTTATAGTATCTCCTTGCTGCTGGTGCTGTTATTTTTTTCTACCAACCACCACACAGAGTTGGAGAAGTCAAGGCTGAGTAACATTTTCAAGCAGTGGGCCTCACTGGTCAAGATAACAAAATGTTAAACTTGTCTAAATTTTAAGATAAATCTTACCATCAGATCCTGTATAATAATGTTTGAAAGTTTGTGAAGTTCAAACAAGAACACTGAAATCAAGTCATAAGCCAAATGGTTTACACACTGTAATAACTAGGTTTATACCATTGTGTTAAGCATGTTCCAGTTTAGAGACCAGTCAATTATTTTTTCAGCAATTCAGTTTTATTTTAGAAGAAGTATACAATTGATGTAACTTTTGCTGATAATATTTTTAATAAAATAAACTACAGTACAGCAACTTTTTAAATGCCTGATTGTTTTGTTTGAGTCTTAAGAGAAATACATACACTGATGGGATGGCATGGTAAGTAAACCTCACTGCTGAAAATCTACTTACTAAGCAGTTATTGCAGATAGAGGAGCATCGTGAAGAAAAATTGAATTAACCTTTAGAATATATATATATATATATAATAAATAATATAAATCCACCCAGAGTTACTTCAGCAGTGAGATAGGTGGCATATAAATTTAATAAATAAATAAATAAAGACAGAGGAAACAAAGACTTTTATGAGTTAAGAGCTCTTTATCATACACTCTTGTATTGTTTGCAAATCTATTAATAGCTCCTTCAAGGGGCTCTACATGAAGCCCCTCTCTACATGGGGCTCCCCTTGAAGAGCATCCGGAGGCTGCAGTTGGTTCAGAATGCGGCCGCGTGGGTAATTACGGGAGCTCTTAGGAGCTCCCACGTAACACCTCTCCTGCGCGAGCTGCACTGGCTACCTGTGGCCTTCCGGGTGCAATTCAAGGTGTTGGTTC
>JANHFJ010010501.1:24494-37758 GCA_032468195.1 Cerberus rynchops
CCCGAGGAGGCCGACCCTGTGGGAACGCACCGGTCGGTTGGAGGCTGAGGATGGCAACAGGCGGTCCCGTAAGTATCTTTGCTATTATTTGATGGCAACCCAGTGGTGAAATTCATTTTTTTTTACTACCGGTTCTGTGGGCGTGGCCACAGGATTAAACAGCACCAAGCACAGAATTAAACTTCACCAAAGTTACAATGTAATAAGGGAAGAGGCAGTTTCTGTGAGCAAAGCGATAAAGATTAGGCTAGAAACAACTGCCTTATTTACAGGATTAACCCTGTAAATTAATCTTTACAGGATTAACCTTGCAAAGTGGAAAAAAAACAAAAGGAGATTTCTTCTAATAACTGGTTCTATAGAACCAGTGCGAACCGGCTGAATTTCACCTCTGCCCATAATCAGCCTGCAGACTAACAAAACCATGTGCTATTTATTTAGACCACCAGGCTGAAAGGGGGAGGAGGCAGCATGTCTGATTGCTTCCCACTCACAGACATTTAAATTAATATGACAAGAAGAAAAAGATTTTTTTTTTCTGATTGCTTAGTTTTCCTACCTAGGAGCTGTGGTGGCGCAGTGGTTATAATGCAGTACTGCAGGCTAATCCTGCTGACTGCTGGCTGACTGCAACTTGGCAGTTCAAGTCTTACTGCTCAAGGTTGACTCAGCCTTCCACGCTTCCAAGGAGGGTAAAATGTTGGGGGCAATAGGTTGATTGTATAAACTGCTTAGAGAGGGCTATTAAAAGCTATTGTGAAGCAGTACATAAGTCTTAAGTGCTATTTCTACCTTGTATTCCACCTTCCCCCCTATGAGCTCAAGGAAGTGCAGGCTGACTTCAGTAATTGGGGCCAGAATTTCCATCACTAAGCAATGCAGTCGTAAAGTTTGATGTCATGTGGCTGTATTCCTTAGAAATGGGTGGCCCTATTGATGCCATTAAATGAATATGGTGGGTCATTAAATCAGGACGTCCTTCTGACTTTCTGGTGGCTTCCAACAAAGTAAGTCAGTGGAGGAGCCAGCAAGAAGTCCTGCATACCTTGCAGGTTGTGTGGTGGGCAGGTAATTGGCTGTTTTGGCAAGGCATAAGCACAGCTGGATCACAGGAGTGGAAGGGTGAGCAAATGTGCTGAGCTGGGTGTGGACCAGAGGTGAAACCCAGCAGGTTCTAGCAGGTTCGCTAGAACCGGTAGTAAATTCTGTAAGCAGTTTGGAGAACCGGTTGTTAGAAGAAATCTCCTTTTGTTTTTTTCCACTTTACAGGGTTAATGCTGTAAGGAAGGCAGGAAAAAAACATCCTGGTGTTGTTTCTAGCCTAATCTTTATTGCCCTGCTTACAGAAACTGCCCATCCAATCACATGACCCCCCCAGCCACACCCACCAAGCTGTGTCCACCGAACCGGTAGTAAAAACAATTGAATCCCACCACTGGTGTGGACACTGCTTGATGGCAGGAGGGCACAAAAACTACCTCTGAGAACTATTTTATCGTCTTCTAACTCCCATTGCTGACAAGGAATACCTGGCCTGGCCTTTTACAAGCCAGCGACTGGCTACAGGTAGCCCTCTCATGAGATTTCAGAAGGCCTCGTATGACTTTGAGAAGGCCACACACGGCCTCATTGGTTATGCCGAACTTGATAAGGAACTCTTTAAATTCAAAATGCTCTTCCCATCCCTACTAGAAACAATTCATTTGGATAATTTACATTACAGAAATCTCCTAAATTCAGTATATGCTTAGTAATTGATGTTGAGCCCATGTATTGTAGAAGAAACTATAATACCTACAAGCCAGGGTGGATTTGATTTAAATCAAGTTGATTTAAATCACTAGTAAAAAGGCTTGGTTTAAATCAACTCGATTTAAATCATAATTTTTTAAGAGCAACTGTCATCTCTGTCCCACAGCGGCTCCTCTCACCTGCTGTTGACTCACAGACAGTCCCAATATTGCAGAATATACAGCTTCGTGCTATATAACTAAGCTCCATTTCATGCTGAATAAACGAAATTATTAATGTATCTTAAATAGAAAACTATCTTTAGATAGATTTCAAATACAAAAGGCATTTTATTAAAATAAATTTGACAAAAATAAAAAAAATCTGATTTAAATAAAAAAATCTGATTTAAAAAAAATCATCAATTTTTATCCATCCTGCTACAAGCTATCATTATGTGACTTGTATGTACAGTTTTAGAGATGAGAATGAGCCTATATGTAGCAGAGAACTGCACTTGTCACTTTAAGTCAGACTAATCAAACAGTGGCAATCAGGATAGTGTCAATTTTCACTATTATGAAAGCTGAAACCTCTCCTATCTCACATATCAGCCAACAAGCTATTAACCAGATAAGTGTGCCCCAACAGATACCCTTCAGATATATGGACAGCATTTATTAGTTTTGGCTATGACTGAAGGTAACCATTATAATAAAAATGATTTTGCTTGTGCCTTCCTGTGATTATTATCTTTATAACTTAGCATTTTACCATTTTTATGCCTTTTATATGTTTTCCTTACATTGATTTTTTTTTAGTTTTCATCCTGTTCTTCTTTTTTCAGCATTGGTTGGACAACACAAAGAGTATAAAAAAACAAGTTAAAAGTAAGTGGTTGAGTTTTTATATATTTTTCAATGAACTATGCATTTTGGGATACTGTTCCTCTAAGATGTATTTTGACAAAACGAAATAAAAATGTTGTAGTAACAGAAAACGGGCGTTATATTTCCTTTTGACTCAAAGGAATTAATTACACTGCACGGAACATTGGCTTGTTGTCAAATTGCATATAGTTATTTTAAAAAATCTTCTTTCCATTTTCACTGAAAGACAGGTTGAGGGTGATATTTTCTAGGAAACTTTGTTCCTTTAGTATATTGTTCGTGTTTCATTCTCTTGATAGTAAAATACAGAATAGGCCAGAAAACTTGAAATTCTAGTATTACAGGTACCCTGAATCAACATTTGGTAATGATGCCTTAGTAGTCTCCATCAGAGACTATCTGGTCTAGAATTCATCTTATTGACAGATAATGAGAAATGTAACAAACAGAACGGAATTTATCATAACAAAAATTAAGTAGCATTATGGGTAAAGCAAAATGCATACAATCTACTGCAAAATGGTTGCATTTTTTTTTGCTATCAAAAGAATGTAGGATCAAAGCTTTGAATAACCCAGATGAAGTAGGTGTCAGTGAGCTGCAAAACTGAGAAGTAATAAAAGTTTTAAAAATTGGTTACAAATTCAGAGAGGTTCCAGGATTAGAAGACTTAAAGAGGTAGAACAAATTCCCTTTTTCCTAGGAAGGTACAGTAACAGTATGCCTCTTTCATTTGTGCTTTGCAAATACCATATAAACCTATCTAGATAGCTTTGCAATATTTTTACACTCTAAAAATGTAGTGCCTCTTGTTTCAACTTTAAATCTGTAGAATGTGTGCTGATACAGGCTCCCACAGCCAAGATCTATGGATTTTTCACTTCATAGAATAGAGTTTGGTAATACTGGGATTAACCTAGATTTGTCTGTTCTTGGCAAGACAAATCAACTTAATGTAATGTAACTTTGATGGCTTCTAATACCTAATATAAAATTACCTTTGTCTTATTTAACTCTTTTATTGTTGATATATTTTATCTTTATATTTTTAAAAATTAATTTCATTTTGGGCACAATTTGTAACTGGTGTGTCCCTCTGTGAATATTTTTGCAAAATATTGTCTTTACTATTAATAACACATATTCCTTTCTGTAGTTGGTCCGCCGTACTGTCTTCATCTTCGAGTAAAATTTTACTCTTCTGAACCAAACAACTTACGTGAAGAGCTCACAAGGTACATTGTATGCAAGGAGGAAAATTACAAATCCTATAGAAAAACTTTGATGATCTATACTTGTAGCTCAGTATATAACATTATAATCTGAATATGAATGTTGCAAGGTTCCTAGTTTTTGAATAGTTAAATAAAAGTTGGGTACTCATACTATTGCCCCCAAGGCCATGGACTAAAAATAAACAGTGAAAAGGTAGGAGCAAATGCATACATTAATATCACTGAAACGTACTCAGTTTTATATCCAGTCCTCACAGCATTCCCATTCTAATGAGAAAACGTATCAAATGAAAAGTTCTATCAAACAAATATTTTATAAAAGATTTTGGGCTTGTCCAAGAAATCTGCTTGGGGATTATTTTGAATGTTGAAAAAGTCAAAAAAATAAATTAAAAATAATCACTTCTCCTTATTCTCCCATTTCAGTATTACACCCCAGGAAAACAGGAAACTATAATTAGAAAATGACTATTCCTCGGTCAGAATTTTATTCTTCTATGGTAAAAGAGAACTACATAGACTGTTCCTTGTTTCTGTGTTTTCACTGAGAATCCTTCGTGCTTTATCTGATCTTTATAAATAGAGTATGTATAGCCTTAGTCTGTTTATTTTCCTGATTTATTTTAAAATATTTATAGTTATCCAGTATCCAGAGAATTTGCAGAAAATTAGTTAGATCAGATTGGTCATGACACCTGGCATCGTTAAGGATAAATGTTGACTGTCTTGACCTGACCCTGGCAACAGTTCCTATCTTTTTCAAGAACATGAAGGCCTCCTTTACCAACCTTTATTCTTCTCTTTTCCTTTTCTTAGATCTCTCAACCTTGCTAAAATAGTTCCTTTTTGTGTGTGTGCTTCTCCCAAGATGTGAATTTCTGCTTGCTGAGCAACTTCTCAAGCAATCTGCCAATCTTTTTCATCCAGAATCAACTGATTGGCTCTTCTTGCAGTTCCCAGTAACCATGTCCAGATCCATACACCGAATCCATCTGTCTTCTTTCTGTCACTCTTTCTCAGTGATCAGCTGTCACAGCCGTACTTCAATACTGGTGAACTTTTGCATTAACTATGCATTAACTATTCCAATCTGTATTGTCATCGAGATATGAAAAAAAAAAATCTGTCATGATCAGATAAGATCATTACCTTCGTATCTCTCTCCAGCATACTGTCTTGTCTCTTGAAATTAAAAACATGAAGCTATGTATATACTACTAAAACTCCTGTGTCTCTATAATGTCAGTTGGATGAAATGATGCATTATAGGGAAAGTTTTTGAATCAACATCCCTCAAATGGACTAAATTAGACAATGTGTCTAAAATTTTGGACCAATTACCATCATGGGATTGAAATTTGGCAAATTTGGGGCTGCTTCAGTGTTGCCGCAGTGCGATGGTTGGCCACAATCACATGATTCTAATTTCCAAGCTCCCTTCCAGCTTCCCACCAGGAAAGTCAATAAGGAAGTTAGACGTTGCCTATGGGGGCCTTACTCTTTTGCCCACCTATGATAATTTTCTCTGCTTAGGTGAGGAAATATCTCTGAAACAGTGACCCAATGGGTCATGGGTTGTCTAATGTACTGCTATCACTTTGCCATAAACTGCGAGTACACTGGTTGACATTAACCCAGACTTTTCTGTTTCCATTTTTTTTTCCATAATGAGTTCTCCATTTTGTCTTTGTGTCAGCTTATTTTATTTTGTTTTAGCTAACAATGTGGTATTGTCTGCATATCACAGATGGTTAGTGCTTCCATCTTCGGTTTTGATTCCCGTTGCCATCTCTTCCAATTTTGCCATTGACATAATATATTGCCTGTATAATTTCAACAGATGGAGGGACAATATGCATCCTTGTCTCATTCCCTTCCCTATTCTGAACCACTCTGTTTCTTCATGCTCGGTTCTAACAGTAGCTTCTTGTTCTTTTAAGGAATAATCAATTGTTCTGGTTCACCCATTAGCCCAATATATTCCAATCAAAAGCCTTGCTATACAGTCAGTAAAGCAGAGATAAAACTCCTTTTAAAAATTCCTTTCTGTCTTAACATTTGCTACCTGATTGATAATCCTTTGCCTTTGTGAAGTCTTCCTGTTCGTTTGATGTTTTTCTCCTCAGGTATAGTTTTATTGTTAAGTAAGGTCTTAAAATTCTGTTTGCAGGAAGAATTAATAGAAGTTTCGCATTTCCCTGCATCTTCTTCAAATATCTTTTCCAATCTCTATGCATCTCTATGGAAGCAAGTTAAAGTCATCACAATTCCCCCTGCCAGTACCATTGTAACTGCTTGTTTCTGGTTCTGCTGTCATCTGAAAATCTTCTCGCACAAATTTCAAATACAACGTTTTTTCCATTCTCACTCAGCCAAGTTTTAATGGTACATTCCAAATCCAGTCTTTTCCTCACTAGAAGAGGCCTTCTTAAAAATATCTTTTTCCTTTTATTATTATTTCCTTTTAGTTGTTACCATTTGGGGTTGATATATCTTTCTTCTTTCATTCTTACTTAACTAGAAGTTTGTATTCAGTCATTCCAGATCTTCCTTACTGATGAAGACTTTCATCCTCTGTTTTATCTGGTTATCACGATACCTTGTCCTGAATGCCACTTGGATCTTTAATGTTGGGATTTTTTTTCCCTTCTACATCAATTTTCACACATTTCACTTTTCTCTGTGAAAATGTTTATCTTTTTTTAATCTTCTGATCTTAACCCAGATATTTAATAACAGTAATTCGTAATTTGTTGCACAGTCTGCTGCTGGAAATGTTCTAGCTGAATGAATTGTATTTCTCATCTTCTGGTTTCTTTTATGTAATTGATTTGATTTCAGGATTGTGCCTATGCGGTACTGATCGTCTGTTGTAGATTATATTTATGGTGCTTGATAGCAATTTCATATGTGTGTTGTCAAGGAGCAAAAAAACAACATCTCTCATAAAACTCTATTAATTTGTCCCTGTTTTACTACATTATCCAAATCAAACTTTTCTGCAATGTCAAATTCATTTATTTCCCCAATATTTGTATTCCAGTCATGCATGAATAATACTCCTTACTTTCTAGGTGATACTTTTGACATATTTTGCAGTTTGCTATAGAATTCTTCAGTGTTGTATAATGTTGTATTTCTAGCTGGGTGTATATAATCATAGAACAGTGATGTTCAGTTGATATCCATTAATTCTAATAGATTCTGTATTGGTTGTGATAAAGCTGATAGTGATGTTCTTTTTGGAATATTATTACCGCTCTATTCCATTTCATGTTCAGAATATATAAATTAATCCTTTTCAGTACCTCTAAGTACATTTATTCCTAAAACAGTTTTTAAGAAGCATTAAAGTCCTAAACTGTTCAAAGCTTTAAATATTTATATTCAAACAATCCTTGCTTTCTCAACAATAATTTTCTTGCTTTCCCCTTTTAAAACAGATATTTATTTGTTCTTCAACTAAAGCAGGACATTCTGAGTGGCAAGTAAGTACCATTCATTGTCATACTGACAATTTACAGTAGTTAACCCAGCTTGCTAAATCTCCAGTTGGGCTTATTGCAATGTACATACTTGATTCATATGTTAATTGTTTTTAGCCACAACTTTAATAGTTAATTGTTTTTAGCCACAACTGTATGTCATTTGAGTAGTGAGAGACACCCAGATCCCTGGGACTTCCTTTCATTCCAGGTTTTATATTTGAAGCTATCCCATTTTGGATTGCTAATTTTATTTCCTAACTCTACCCCAAACTAGAAAAAGCCGTCCATTGTTAAAATCTGTAGATGTTAGTAATAGACTCTTTAGCTGGGACTGCTGTCTTTTGTGGAACCAAAGGAGTTTCTGTTTACAGTCAAGGCCCTAGGAAGAATTCTCCTGTGTGAACCAAATGCTAGTCTGCAGTGACACGTCATTATCAGGTAGTTCAGCTGCTAAATCATTTCCCTTGTGCTGTAGCCCACTACACCTGGGTAGAGATTCTGTGTTGTCTTAGCCATCTATGTTGGTCAAGCATTACAACTGGCATATTCAAGCAAGAGTAGCCATTGGATGCATACTTTGAAAGAGGGTACTTTCTACTTTCTGGAGTCATTCAAAAACTTCAGTCATAATACATTACCTTGTTATCAAGACAGACCACAAAGAAAGATATGGTAGTATTGCATTTAATCATGGCTTTTTAAATGCTTTTCTGAATTTACACAGCCTACCGTCCTTCCTTCTTCGATAGGCACAGCAGCTCTCCTTGTACTAAGTTTGTTTTAGTTTGGTTTCTGATCACCAAATGTAAGCTTGCCTTGCCAATTTATTGAAACTAATTATTCCCTTCCTCACTTCCTTTAAAATCTAATGGCATTTCTACACATCCTGCAACCCAATCTTTTGGGATTAAAGTTACCGATAAATGCTGGAAAGAAAGAAAATATTAGAACTTTTTTTTTTCTTGTTATAGGTTGGAATGTCCCTTTGAAACAGCAGTGCAATTAGCAGCTTACATGCTACAGGGTAAGTTGGCTGGAGAACTTTGTGTGGGTGTACTGCTTAAGACCAAGGACTTCTTCAAGCCAAACAGGTTTCCTTTGCCAGTAGCAAACCACATGTACATACTTGGTCACTTTTGTACGTGAAGGATCTATTTCATGTTCAATCTAACCGCAGGATTATAAAGCTGATAGGGCAGCGTCAAATAATGTTAGCCACCAAGATCCCAGCTTTGGACAACTGTTTTGCAACCCATTGTGATTAGGAAGTATGAATGGAATTCTGAGGCTTGTAGAGCTGTGATCTTTCTCTGAGGTGGAGGATTAAACAGGAATAGGAAGAACCCACTTTCTTCAGTAAAATAACTTATTTTTGTTATTTGAATTTTGTTCTGAAAAGCTCAGTCAATCACAAAATGCAACTTTGGTTGCTCTAACAAAGCAAACTACAAACCTGGCTGACAATTGGAGTTGAGTAGGGCAAGGCTTCTGTCTTGTTCCCCAAGCCCTCTTTTAAAAAGCTGCTAGGTTTTTACTTATTTTTTATTGTTTCTCATAAATATAAAAGCTGTTTTCCTGATTTGGCTTTAAAAAGCTTCTTGAATTTTCAGAAATGTGTATAACTCTATGTGCAATTTTGTCATATGGTGTCCTTAAATTATTTTGCCTCACCTTTATTTCCACACAATAATATTTACTTAATTTTTATAACATATAATTCACCTAAACTTCTTCCAGTTTTAAATCCTTAAAATTTATTTATGCAGAAATAATTTCTGCAAAAGCCAGTGGAATGTTTATGGGATAGCAGTTTTGGAGGCATTAAGTGCTACTAAAATGCTTAGATAGTTCTCATTGTAGATAACTGATTTATAATTGGACATTCATTTTTGTCAAGGAATAAAGAGTGTTCAAGGATTGCTTGTACAATTACTTGTGTGTAATTTTTTTTCCATGTATAAAATCAAAACTACAAAGGGCAAAGGTTTTATTTCCTGGCACCTACACAAAAGCTTATAAATCAGTTAAGTTATTCAGTAAGCTGCTTTTAAATGCAAATGTGGGTTTTTTTTCTTGCACAATTCATTATATATGATATAAAACGTATTTCATTCCTTTTAAGCTACATCAGTGCTGTTCTTTCCGTTATTTGCTACTAATTTGAATATAGCTACCTCCCTATATGTTCTTGTATTGTTTTGTCTTTATGCAAACTGCTGAGCTCTTGATTAGATTTATATGTAACCATTCCATATTTAACTGCATAGCATCTATAAGCTAATTAAGCTGAGAGGCAAATGAGCCCACATGCAAGAAGAGGAGGGCAATAAAATTATGTTTACGTAGCCAAAATCATCCTCAGCATTGCAGAAAAGTTATGAAGAAGTGGTGGTCCAGAGCTTCTGAATCACTGCTCATGTGCAAGGATGGTCTTAGGATGCCAATTTACACCAGAAAACATGGGAAAAAATTAATTACATAGATGTATATTCTGTTTCACACATACCAATGTAAAACTTTTTTGTTTTTGAAAATATCTATTAGAATTTAAATAAAATTGCCTTAATTTTGGGGGGAATGTATCCAATATTCCAGCCTAATTCTGTAAATTTGGTTTATAGAAGTGTATCCCTTATTACAAAATAACTTTATAGAAATAAGAAATAGCAAGGCACAAAAACCCGGTGGTACTCCTTTAAGACAGTGTTCGCACTGTCAATGTTTCCTCAGAGTCATGTCTAATGAAACAGATTTTCTATTCTGTTCAGCAGATTTAGAGCATGTGTGGGGGAGAATACAGGAGAAATAAAAATGTGGAGCATCCCTATTGGGCAGGAAAAATTCCATTTGCATGACACTGGAAGAGACTGGTGTAGGAGAGAAATGTATTTATCAACACTGAATTTTCTCTCATTTCATGATAGCCAAAACACAGCAGGTTAAGAGTTGTAAGCCTCTAGAGAGTGAAAGATTCCATTACCTGAGCATTTTGGATATTAGCGGTTCCAACCAATCTAACTGAGGGAGGGAGACTATTTTTATTGAGTGAGCGACTGAGATACCCTGTTTTTTTGCAGCTGAACTTGGAGATTATGATCCTATTGAGCACATCCCGGAGATAGTGTCAGAATTCAGATTTGTGCCCAACCAAACTGAGGACATGGAACTGGCCATTTTTGAGAAGTGGAAGGAATACAGGTAACTAAGTCCTGGACTGCAAATATCCACAATTGCCCCTCCCATACGTATAATCTTTGTACTTGTATGTATTATTTTCTATCCATCGTGGCATGCTATTGAGATTTCTTTTAGTATTTAGTTTAAACTGGGATTTCATCAAAATGTGTAGATCTGTAATTGATTCTTACAAGAGAGTCCATAATGAGTTAATTATTTCAAATACCATTTTAAACAATTACACAGAATATATTTGTCTTTTTGAAAGCAATTACGTCACAGTAGTATCTGTACTAGCTTTATCCTTAATTTCCTTTCAGTTTCACCAGAGTTTCCCCAGGATGGGGATCAAGAATCTGAATGCCCCCAAAATATAGAGTACTTCGTAATATTGTTCTGTACTTGAAAGCCAGATAAAGAAGAAGCTGATTTTCAGTATTATGCCATTTACATTTCTCTATGGAGCAAATAACACCTGATCTTAAAACCATTTGGTATCTTTTAAATACCAGTCCACAAATTCAACATCTCCAAATTTATCAGAACAACAGGACAGGTTTCCACAGCTTAACTATGCATTGGAATACTTTCCCAATCTTTACATTTCTAAACAAAATAAGCATCTACAGCACTGGAACATTATTAACATTTGAATTAGAACTGGTACTCTTTAGTTTGTCCTCCTAGGTACTTTTGAGGTTATGTGTGTTCAGTTTTCTCTGTAAGGATTTTATAGTTTTGCTGTAATTTTTATGTTACATATATTATTTCAGGGGTCAGTCACCAGCTCAGGCAGAAACAAACTATTTGAACAAAGCAAAATGGCTCGAAATGTATGGAGTAGACATGCATATAGTAAAGGTAATATTGTGGTAACAATCTTTTCAGAAATTGTTATATTGTTAATATTGAAAAAACACAATTCAGGGTTTTGTGTGTGTGTGTGTGTGTGTGTGTTCTGTCTGTTTGTCATGGCATGATACTATTGCTATATCAGATTATCTGTCTCACAAGCCATCACAAATCCCTGGCTCTTAGAAGACTCACCAGAATAGATTTGGTAGGATGTTGCACAAAGGAAAAAGACCAAGTAGTTAAGGCTCTTTCCAATGTACCCCAATAGAAGGTATTGCTGTATTGGTAATGATAACAGTACATTTAATACAATCAGTACATTTAATACAATCATATGTGACTAAAAGCTATTTATTTGTTCCTGAGTCTTGACAGCAGACATAATGAATGTATTGGTATAAACCAACACTTCATGTTGTAATGGTTTGATGGAAAATATGATAGAATCCATAGGGGTTTTCTTTTAAGAAATAATACCTAACTGGTCACCTAATATTAATCATTTTAAAGAAATGACAAGTCACACAGCTAGCTAGAATATCTGTATATACAGTAAATAATATGGAGCCATGATGGCATTTCGTATTGCACGCTAATTCTGCTGACTGCCAGGAGTTCAATCCTGACAGGCTCAAGGTTGATTCAGCCTTCCATTTTTCCGAGTTCAGTACATTGAGGACCCAGATTGTTGGGGACAATAGGCTGACTCTGTAAACCACTTAAGAGAGGGCTGTAAAGTACTGTGAAGTGGTATATAAGTCTAAGTGCTATTGCTATTTACATTATTTGCTTACCTAGTGGTAATACCATTGTAATAAATAACTATGAGGCAGTTTAAAATGCAAAGATAAAATATTATAAAAAGTACAAATCATCCCTAAATGTTCTGTTGGAAAGCAGGGAATTTAGTGGAACAGATTGTTCACTCACTAGGTCATGTGTTAATTTAGATATAGTATATATGAATCATTTTGCTGCAAAATTATAGCAATAAATAAAAGATAATCTGTTAAAATCATACCTGAAGGAATATTTTAACCTAATCTTAATTATTATTAGGCAAGAGATGGCAATGATTATAGCCTTGGATTAACACCAACAGGCGTCCTTGTATTTGAAGGAGAAACCAAGATTGGATTGTTCTTTTGGTAAGCTGGATAACCTATATATCTATGGCTGGACTGCCAAGGGAAAATTTGAGCAGTCCTAAAGTCACAGTGCCAAGATCATGAAACCTTTGGGGGAATCTTGAAAAGTGACTTCAAGATATGTATATCATGGGGGGCAGTCAGTGGGAGACAACACAGTCCTTCCTAAAGAACTACATATGGCCTAAATATATGAAGCAGTAAATAGGCCTATCAACTACAGAATTCTCTGATCTGTCAATCAACAGAAATAAGAGTTAATAACCATAGAGAATATGAGAGATGGTTAGTATATAAATTATACTAAGGGGAGAGAGGCGGTATATAAATTTAAATAAATAAATAAAGTAATAGAAACTACAGGAGAAAGGGCTCATTTCTTCACCCTTGAAGTGCCTACTATCTATATCTTAAGTTGAAATCATTTTGTTGGAATTAACTTGCGTACATTGTCTAACTCTGAGTAAGGCTTTTGGTAAAGTTTATAAGAAGTAAAACACTTTAAATTGGTATCCTGTATCAGGATGACTCTTACAAAGGAACATATCAAATAGCAGATATGAGTGTTTGAGAAAGAAGTATTGACATATGTATTTAAATAAAGTTAATTAATTTGACATTAGCTGCATCTCATTTGGATTGTGCAGAATTGATGTAAATGTTGGGGAAAAAACTAGGGCACACTAGATATTCCTTGGATTTATTATCATGGAAAACTCAGATATATAGGGTAATTGTGG
>JANHFJ010010501.1:118657-131716 GCA_032468195.1 Cerberus rynchops
CCCCCCATGCCCACCATGCGTGCACCCTCACCCTGCCCCACCCCACTCTGGAACTCAACTAATCATAGTTTCTTCATCCGTTGCCTTGTGATCGTCTGGAAGAAGCAAGGGGGCATGGATGCGCTCAGCAACTGTGTGGTCGAGCTGGATCAACTGCAGTGTGACCAACACTTTTTGTAGCTGTTGGGTTTAGGGTTTCTGGGTCTGTTTTCGATGACTACAGTCCTTGCTTCGCTGCAATACCAATGCTCAGCTGTTTCATGCACAGCTGAGTATTGGTTCGGAAAACCCCAACGCGGCCCCTCTACTTGAATGGCAGCTCCGGGTTATATAATACGCCCAGAGCTGACAACTAGTGGAGTAAAATCTGAAGTGACTCGTTTACCTTCACCTTATCCTATTACAAATTGGTGCAGATGTTATGGTGACATTAACTATCATGGCTTCCTCAAGGAATTCTAGGCTGTACATTTATTTATAGCAGCCTTTCTCAGTCCTCCAGTTCCCTTGGGAAGGGAACTTGAGTTGCCATTGAAACATATTGGGATGGGAAGCAAGATTGGGGGAGGCCAAATTAGAGCAATATTTCACCCGTACATCTCTTAAGGTTCCCTGAGAGAGGAGCAGCTCATTTAACGGCAGATTTTCTGGTTTATCTGTAGGATGCTTAATGTTATTTTTTATTAACTTCATTATATCACAGTGTGTAATTATATTACATTGTATAGTATAATAAATTGATTACAATGAAGTATGTCTCTAAATTACCTTGAATTAAACTTTGGAGAGAAAAAGAATCAGAAAACATTGCACAGCTGGTTTTTCATTTTATTGCTTTTAATTACCTTGAGATCTGGGATAATGATAATATAAATATGAATTCTAAGATTTATTCCTTGTATGTGCCTGATTTACTCTCAAGAGCCAAGAAAGGATAACCTGGTTAAAAAAGAAAGGCTAACTTGCAATGTAAATATTTTCCAGATGTGATGCATTGGGCAGAAAGGGAACAATTAAATACAAGTGAAAGATGTATGTTTGTGTATATGTGCATAGTTAATAGATTATAACTCCATAGTTAATAGATTATAACTCCAGGCACATGATCTTCCCATGGGCCCATACTTTTTTCTCTTGGGTCTTCCAAATCGAAAGAAGACTATTCTCTACCCGACTGTACCACTGTTTCAAGTGGATTTATTATATTAATACCTGACCTTGAGATGAAAAAGAGGGGGTGGAGGGACCCAGAAACCTGTAGTGCTTTCAATAGATTCCATTTCAAGCTTCTTCAGTTTGATGACCCTTCATTATGATTAGGCATGTGGAGACATGCAGTCACGGCACCTGGAGGGTTCCAGATTGGCGAAGGCTGAGTCATTGCTTTATAAATAGTATCAATAAGAGACAAACAGTATTAGCGCAGTATTTGCAAGCTTGGAAGCTCGACTGAATTTAAGTGTGTACAAAACTGCAGCTTTAATTCATACATGGGCAAAAGTGAGCCTCTTGGAACAAGCTTTAGAGCACTCAAACAAACAGCACTTGAGTTACTCCTCCAGCTATTGTAGCTCCTTGATGACTTGATTACCGGTAACATTGTGAGATATATAATACTTTGGATGGCACACAACTGGTTCCCATGCTTCGTCACTGGGGTTAATAAAGAGGACTGTGATCTAATTGGAACCCTCATGAGCTAATGGAAGATGCTTGTATTGCTTGTATTAGCTCATGGAAGATGCTTATATTGGCAGGCTAGAGAATCTGTAAAGTGAATGATTCATAGTTTCCCCATACTGGGTTTGCTTTGCTCAACCCTGAGTCTCTGGAGCAAGGTTGGTGGGTACAAAAGTCACGCACACTAAAGGATGGATGAGAAAAAGGAATTCCACCAAATGCTGCATTGACATATTCCAAAGAGACTAAAAATCACGTGTTGGCTAAAATCTGGGTACTTCTGATTTAATTTTTTTCCCCAATGCACCTGACAACTCTGGAGTTTGTTAGAGTCTGGTATCGCAAAATCATCATCACCATCAAAATGTATTTTACAGATGAATATATGTTATAAATTGTAATTTATAAAAAATGTTAAGTTTTCTGGAAAGGGGAAAAATACTATGGGCTGTTGGCCTGATATCTGACTTATATTCGAACACATTTCAAGAAAACTATTATGCTAGGCAAATATGATTTCAGAAATCACTTTTATTAGGGAAAGTTCAGCCAGAAATCCATACTTTTGGGGGAAAGATGTCACATAAAAATTTAATAAATATAAATATATCTCTTCTTCCATTTTCATCCATTCACATGTGAACTTTTGTGCAGTTTTTTTGAAATGAAAGAAAACCAAAAAATTAACCATTTTGGTTCAACAGGCAGCTCTGCTCCTCTTTGTTGATTTTTGATCTTGTTGATTTACTTGGCTGGCAATGAACAGTATTAATAAACCAGATTATGAGAATTGGGGATAAAACTGTAGGAAAAGAAAATAAATAACTTCTTATGCAAATGAACACTCAAAGGACACTATTGTTCCTCTCTGTATGTTAACCCAAAACTATCCGTGTGGGAAAAGCATGCCTGATTATTACTGGTGCGAAATTCCTTTTTGAGTCCTTCTCACGATATCATAGTAGACTGGAAGGATGGGGAGAGAAGGGATGGTTCCATGTGATTGGCGGGCAAGCATGAATGCGCAGCTCCATTTGTATGAGCTACCTGCACAAGTGGGGATCTGTGTGTGCCCACACTCCCCTGCCATTCCACTATCCAGTTCTGGTCACAGCCAGTTCCAGCTGTGTTGGCAATGTAGCATTGCCCATAAAATAAAAATAAAAACTATATATAAAATAGAATATTACAGTATTCTTCAAAGACATGAAGGAATGACTCAAAGAAAGTTAAAACCTATTTATCAGTTTAAGAGTAGAAGATTGAGAATAAGGGATCTCAGTTGCAGGAAGTTTGTTTGCCCCCCAATGGTTTGGAAAAAAAAAAACCTCCTAGCCTAACCTTCATTAGACATTTCATTTAGCCCCATTCAGGGACAACTATTTAAGGGAAAGTTAAAGAGAAAATACTATTTATTTCTGCTAGGGAGCCACACATTAATTTAAGGGCTTTTAGCATGCTGAATAAGATACACAGAATTAATAAATATGCATGCATGGCTGAATTATAAATAGTTGGAGAATTAACTACCATATATTTGGTATTGTTTCTAAATCTTCATTGCTCTTACAAACTTCTAAACTGAAGCTTGCAGTTTCAAGATGCAAATCCTAATTTACCAATTGTCATCATCTTGTTAACAAGTTGTATGAAAGATTGGTTCTTTATAACGTGTCAGAATAATGTCCATATGAAGCATTAAGTTGAAAGGGAAATCACTATACAAAAAGGGACTTTTACTTTGAAAGCATTGTGTTAAATGAGTTATGCATGGTTACTTTCATGTTTGATATTCCTGGTAAATCTGTGGTTTTACCATGATTTTTTTTTACATCATGCAAATTTCATTCCAATCTACAGTTCTATAAAAAAAATTCCTTCTTGTAAATGTTATGATATACATACATACATATATTTGCTTTTGAATGTTATTAAGAGATTCATGGGGGCCCTTATTAATATGTGAAGACCATCTGAGTGAATTAATAATAATAAGAGTTTGGTGATTATGCTATAAAAAGTTGCCCAATGTGTGATGTGCCTATGTAAAAAAAAAAAGCAATAGCCCATCCCCCAGTTCAATCAACTTAATTAAATAACTAAATTCAGTTGGTTGACTATTTCATTAGGTAATCCAGGCTAATTAGGTCTGTCTCTCTCCTATATAAATCTCACAAAAACTGCCTACTCTCATTACGGTGATGGACTCACCACACCGATTCTAGAGGCATATCATGTTGCTGAAAAATACATTTCTGAAGACCTTAAAAAAATTGATTGATTCCTATCCTCCAATTTTCTGATCCTGGTCTTTAAGTAGAAGTACCCAACCTTTTTTGTTTGGAAGGTTTTGACCTGCTTGCCTCCAGTTAATTTCATAGGTGCATGACCTCCAATGTCAATGACAAGTTCATCTCAAGTAATTTTGGACAGTCGCATTTTAAATCTTGTTTCTGTTTCTGAGCAGACTTGAGATCCAGAGATGAGATTTATGTCACCTGCGTGTTTGGCATGGTCAGATCATGCCTAATCCAGTTGTGACTAGTAGCTACTTGTGACTTAGGTGGGATTCAGCAATTTTTTTGGGCTGGCCCACTTGATGAATCCAAAGGTGCCTTACAGATCCAACTAGTTCAACTAAAAGCAGAGTTGAAATTCAGCAGGTTCTAGCAGGTTCACTAGAACCGGTAGTAAATTTTCTAAGCAGTTCGGAGAACCGGTTGTTAGAAGAAATCTCCTTTTGGTTTTTTCAACTTTACAGGGTTAATCCTGTCAGGAAGGCAGGAAAGAAACATTCTGATGTTGTTTCTAGCCTCATCTTTATTGCCCTGCTGACAGAAACTGCCCACCCAGTCACATGACACTCCCCCCCCAGCCATGCCCACCAAGCCATGCCCACAGATCCAGTAGTAAAAAAAATTGAATTCCACCACTGCGACAAAGGTTCAAATAATCAGAGCTATGATTTTCCAATTAATAATGGCTGTGGGGATTGGACCATAAGGAAGACTGAGCACTGAAGGATTGACAGTTTTGAATTGTGGTACTGGAGAAGACTCTTGAGCGTCCTTTGGACTGCAAGAAGATCAAATCAGTCAATCCTAACATAAATCCTCCCCGACCGTTCTTTGGAAGAACACATACCAAAGCTGGCACTCAAATACTTTGGCCATCAAATGAGAAGATAGGACTTGTTGGAAAAGACCCTGATGTTGGGAAAGATTGAAATCAAAAGGAGAAGGGAACGGCAGAGTGATGAGATGGTTAGTTAGTGTCATCGATGCAATGAACATGAATTTGGGCCGACTCCAGGAGACATTGGAGGGGAGATGGTCCTGGTGTGCTATATAGTCCATGGGTGATGAAGAGTTTGACATGATGACTTAGTGACTGAACAATGTTGGATATGAACTGAAACATCCTTGCTCTTTTCTGACTAAAATGAAAATTTAGAGGGAAGGAACAAGGAGAGATTTTTTATTCTTGTGCTAATAGGAAAGGTTTTGAATTGCCATAATCATGTCTTAAAATGTAATATCTCACTAGAATTGTTGAAAAAAACCACGATTCCCTTCTCAGATTTGCTCAGAACTTTTCTAAAATTCTACTTTTATTATTATTGACTCTAATCAAGCAAGCAGATACAATCTTCCTTCTTTCACTTGCCATGCAGCTGGCATTCCACGATTTCTCCAGCTAGACGTCTATTGAAAGCCGTCATTCTTTAAGAACAGAGTCTGGGCCACTGATCTATATAGAGACAGAACGCTTTTGTAAAAACCTTCTAGTACTCCATTTCTAAGACGGATTTAACTGTTAACATGAAATCAGAAACTGCAAAACTAAACATGCGAATTCTATCTTCTCATTTTATATATCTGATAAAAGGATGAAGCCAAGTGAATTATAATATTTTAGATGGCTCTATAATATGCTTCATAATGATCCAGAGTTTATCTTAATTTCATTATTTAATAGAAGCCAAACTATTCCAGACAAGTCCCCCCAACTTATTATTTTAAAAAATGCTTGATTCCCCTGTCTGTATTGAATAGTGCTATATGACCAATTTTGATGTTAACATCTTTTTCAATTTATGAGCCTCACAGAAAATAAATACATTACACAAATAGTTGAGTGTAGAATTATGGGCTTAAGTCATGTCAGTCATTAAGTGGGTCACCATGCAACCGTACCTGAGTTTACAATTTTTATTGTGGCTATTGTTAAGTGAATCTGACGATTTTAAGCAAATCCATTGTCCTCAGTGGGCTTTTTTATTTTTATTTTTGCCAGAAGCTGGAAGTAAAGGCGAGTTCCTGGCAAAATAAATCATAAATTGCAGTCATATGACAAACAGTCATAAATGCAGGATGGTTGCCAAGCATTCAAAATGTGGTCACACGGAGTGTCTAGTCATTGGAACTTCAAATCTGGGTCATATGTAGCCCTGCGGAATCTGTCATAACTTTAGCTTAGCAACTGGTCAAAAGTAGAGGACTACCTTTATATAGACAAGAGCATCAAATTTCCAGTATAACCCCTCTTCTGTTCCTTTTATAATATACATTATGTTAAAGATTTGGTTGGCAGGAACTTTCCAGCCTTTGGGGCACAATTCAGCGATAAATTTCCATGATAGATAATGTAATGATTTCTTCTAATGCATTTCCAGAAAATATTTTCACATCTTCCCAGCAATTCCCTCTATGCCTTCAAAATTTATTTTAGCAGAGTTCTCCAAACTAAAGTAGGTACCAGATGTTTACTGCAATACGAGCAAATTTAAATGTTTTATTTTTTCTTTTCTATTTCATATTTGTTTCTAATGCCAACTAAATTAACAAAAATTAAAATTGCATGTATCTTAATAGTGACTTGTTTACACACTATAGTTGAAGCCATACTTTGTGTCTTTTCAAGTGAAATTACAAGTTTGCTATTTGAAAAGGAAAACAGGATTTTGCAAATACTTATTCAAAGTCATACTAGCCTAATAATTATTCACCATGTTGATTGATTCAGTGGTTTATCCAGATAAAATTACAATTAAAACATCAATGTTTATTTAGTCCTTCCCAAAGATTTTGACATATTTGAAATTTTGTCTGATTGTATCACAGAATTCTGTCATACTGATGATCACATACTTGATCCGAATAACAAAACATCTATTTTTTGGCTTCTAGCTCATCCGTCTACTCAGCTCATACCTGACAACTATATTAAAAATGGCTGCTAGTAAGGCAAAAAGTCAAAGTTCACTTGCCCTTCACAAAGTAATCATGGTTGGTAGTGGAGGTGTGGGCAAATCAGCACTTACACTTCAGTTTATGTATGATGAGGTAAGATATTTGTTGCTTTTCTATGTATAGGTATTATAATGATGTACGTAGTATAGGGCCTGCACTAAACTGCTTTTACTGTGCATTGTGGGACATCAATACAAGACAATAAATTGGTAGAACATTTTTCAGAAAGAGAAATAATTTTATTCTGTTTTTTTCTGTTAATAGGTTAGATTAGATCTCATGGTTTTAAATATAAGAATCATTCTAGAATAGTCAGTAAAATAATATCTCTTTATAATTTTTTATACCTGAAACTATTTTTTTTCTTTCCAAAACCAATATACCACTTCATTCATTTTTAAAAAACTTTTAGATTCTCTGGAGAATGTAATCATACATAAGAAAGTGACAAATTCTTAAAAGAGACATATTTCTATCTTTTTCCATGTAGAAATTACACGGAAAAAATATTCCTGCAGCAGTACTATTTTTTGCATTTTAACAGCAAATATTATTCGCTTTTCATTACTCCATTTGTAGCAACATTTACAGCATTCATTTCAATTCTAGCCTTAGACATGTTGTAATAATTTATATACAAAATTGTTCTGCATGGCCTTTGTCATTTTTTAAAAGTATTCCTTGCTCTCTTTGACTACATCCTTTCACACTTTTGTTCTTGACAACATGCATACTTTCTTTTGCAGCAGTCATTCTTTGCTGTGCATGTTTCTTATCCATGGTTTCCTTCATCTAACGATTCTGCTGCAAATTATTTTTCATACTCTCACTACTATTTCATAATTGCGTACACCTGGAGCAATTCTGTATATTCTCTCCAAGGAGTTTTTTCATTCTCTTTCCTTACATTCATTCATTCTGTTAGAAATTAATTTATCTTCTACATTTTTCCACATAAAGCTCTTATTTCTCCCCTTCAACTTTCTCTCTAATTATTTTTATTTTTCTGGGGTTTTTTTTTTAATGTCCATTTTGTGAAGATCTGTTGTTGACATTGCCAGAAACAATGGCCTGTCTTAAACTGAGAACTTCTTATCCCTTTTATCCCCTTTCCATGATGCCAGTAATCTTTAATCTACTATCAATTATCAAAGTAATCATACTTAATTTTCATTGTTTTTCTATGTATTATATATGTATTGACTTAAACTATATAGGGTTAACGAGCATTCCCTTAGCGAATGTTTGATGGTACGTGATCAGCACCCCCTAGTGTTTACAAATAAGACCCGAAACTACGAATCTTGTAACACCACAGCAGTTATTTGCCCTTACAAACAACCGCAGAGGCTCTGCAACATTTGTCCCGTACTTCGCTGGCCAAAATGGATGTTCACGGGGGCAGGCTCACCCCTCCAATGCTCTCGCCCAGCACATTGCAGGCCAAAATGGAGATATGGAGGGGTGGGTTTGAACCTCTGTTTAGGCCTGTGTAGGCCTCACTTAGATTCACTCCCACGAATCTTTGGGTTACAAATGTAATGGACAGGTTCCATTACATTCATAACTAGTGGACTACCTGTATTTGAATCATGCCTTTTTCTAGGCATATATTTACTGAATGATCCATCTTTATAATTGATCATGGGTTTTAGAAAAACCATTTAAAATATTGTATAATTTTTGTATGGTTCTTCCTTACTGTTTTATCAACAGTCACCGGACTGTAACAGACAGTTATCACCAGCCTACAATTATATTCATCCACAACAATCTAGATGCTATCAATTTATGTGTTTGATATGAATATCAAAATCATACGTTTTAGATATTTCATAATTACATTTACACTTTGATTTATATGTTTTCATCATCTCCATTCCATTAGTTCAACTTTGCTTTCATTTGAATTTATTATTCCTTTCCCCTTTTATCGTAGTTTTACAGCACAGCACATAATTGCTTTTCTTTAATTCATTTCTTTAATTCATGCCCTTAAATATCATTTACTTCTCTTACACTCAAGTTGTAACCTCCTACATGCCATGGTTATTAGTAGATGGGGCAAATAAATTGCCATCCAATGTGGCTTTTTATAACTTGAGGTTTTCACATAAGACTTTTCAGAAAGACAGGTAAGGGTAGAATTAGATTACTAGTTGTCCATGCCGCATGCAGCATTTCCTGCTAACAGTAAAGACATCTGGGTCAGTTTTGGCACATTTTGACTAGTATGCCACGAGCACAATCAAACTCAGTTTTCCCCAAACATTTTCACTCTCTGTAAGATAGGATTTCTAAAATAAAGGCTACCTTGCAAGTCAGTATACTATTTCCAGTATCCCACCAAGAGTGGAGTATACAATGTACAAATGCTTATTAACACAAATTTTCTACCCCATTTTATGATCATGTTAATCTGGCAGAAGCATAACATCTGATTAGGTTGCAGTCTCAAGCAAAAAAATGCGTAATGCTTAGGACTTCAGAGGTAGCCTTGGAACTGCAATTCTAATGACAATAAATTCCTCATGAAGGGCTTTCATGAATCTTCATTCCAGAAGAAATATTTGCCTTTACTCAAATAAACCAAAGCAGAATTTATACTTACTTATAATATCTACAAGGGCATTTTGAGAAAAAAATACAGTACATTCTTTTGATCCCTAGATTATTAGTTGAAGCAGATCGTTTAACACATTAGTGAAGGAAATATTTTTATTCCAATGCTATACATCCTTGTTCTGCAAATAGGCATTATTGTTAAGTGTTAAGTTATAATCCTCTATAACTTAATTTGCAGTCCAAAGAAGTGCTAGAGTCTTATTTCTAACTATTGTTTTATGCTTTCTAGTTTGTTGAAGACTATGAACCAACCAAGGCCGATAGTTACAGAAAAAAAGTTGTTCTAGATGGCGAAGAAGTGCAAATAGATATTCTTGATACAGCTGGGCAAGAAGATTATGCAGCTATTCGAGACAACTATTTCCGGAGTGGAGAAGGTTTTCTCTTAGTTTTCTCCATAACTGAGCATGAATCCTTTACGGCCACAGCAGAATTTAGGTAAATATGATCTCTAGATGTTCAGTGGTGGGATTCAAATAATTTAACAACCGGTTCTCTGCCCTAATGACCAGCTGAACCAGCAGTGAACTGCCTAGAAAGTTAACAACCAGTTCTAGCAAATAGGCACAGACTGATTGAATCCCACCTCTGTAGATGTTTTCATTGGAGTTTGATTTTTTTTATTGAATTTGTCATAATTCCTTTTGTTTCCAGAATACATTAAGCAGTGTGCTAAACTTAACAGGAAAATACTTAACATATTTGAAGATGCAAAGGCTACTGATTAAATGTGGCTGTGGAGGTTGCATTTTTGTAGAGCGGCTAATAGTTTTTACTATTTAATTCTCCCTCTGTTGATATAAATGTTTGCAATAGCTGTAACTGTATGAAACACAAATGCATTTTATATCAGTATATTAGTTTATGGAGCCAGTGGGGTTAAGTTGCTGGACTGGGAGACCTGAATTTTGACCTTCCTTCTGGATGCCACTTTGTCTCACAGCCCTACACTGAGAAGTTAAAAGTCTCTACAGTGGGCTTATATGATACATTTAAGGTCTGTAATTTGGCCTTCATCCTGTTGTTTATTGCTTTGGCATAACGGTAATGATAACAGCTAATAATTATTTGAACTGATTATGCTAATACAGTGTTATGCTTTGTTGATGGAGATGTGGTGCTGACTGTATAATGTGTACACTTCCTACTTAATCTCATTTAAAGTATATTTAACTGTTTTCAATGTGTGTGTGTGTGTAGAATGAATGAATGAATGATAGTTATAATAGATTGCATCAGTTAGTTGCAGTTAGTTATATTTTGAACAGAAACCAGAAAAAAGACACCTTGTCTGGGTCTTGCCAGATAGAACGCTTCAATAGTTGGGCCCTGCAGCCATCTCTTCTGCTTGACTAGTAAATTAATATGCAGTAGCATTGTAATTCCTTGGCATACCACACTTATTGCTTCTGACATGTATGCATTTTGCACCCTAGCAGGAAATAATGATTAAGGCCATATCTACTGTTTTGCTTTTAATATGCTGTACTAGAGAACAGATTCTCCGTGTAAAAGCTGAAGAAGATAAAATACCGTTACTAGTAGTGGGAAACAAATCAGACTTGGAGGACCGTCGACAAGTGCCTGTAGAAGCTGCTCGGAGTAAAGCAGAAGAGTGGGGGGTGCAGTATGTAGAGACATCAGCAAAAACAAGAGCAAATGTAGATAAGGTAAAGTAAGAGTTATCAGTAATATTTCATAAACAAGACCATCAGATCACAGTTGACAGGTTTTTTTAAAAAAAATTGTACTTGTATATAAATGTAAGGCAAAAGAATTTGGCATTTTGGTGACAAAATTCAGCAAATGGTGACAAATTTTACCTTTTGTAAATAGAAGGATATCTCGGTTGCCAACTTTTCAGTTATTCTCCAAAGTGCAAATTATACATATTAGCGCAATACACATAATCCTCGACTTATGACTAATTGAGCTCAGAATATTGCAGTATTTAAGTCAAGACATCATGTGACTAGACTCAAAGTTACAACCACTTTATGACAATTGTTAAGCCAATGTGGCAGTCATTAAGCAGCTCCATCTCCCCCCAATGGGCACTTTTTTTTTGCTGGAAAGTGGAAATAAATTCTAGTAACCACACACACGCAAAAGTAACAAATCACGGTCACCTGACCATAGGTTGCTGCAAATGGTCGTAAAGGAGAATTGCTTACCAAGCTCCAAAAATAGGATCATATGACCATATGATATGTGTGCAGCATCATAACTCTGAAAATGTATTTGTAAGTAGCTTTGGGAAAGTATGCCACAACTCCAAACGATCCTTAAGCAACAGGACATACGTTGAGGACTACCTGTATAGCAGAAACCACTGTAGACTTGCTGAAATACTCTTAATGTATTAATGAGATAATTGCCATAAATCTTACTGAAGCACAATTGGTTCCTTGTAGTTTTGTAATAATACATAAAATGTGTTTACATACAGATAATCCTCAAATTCCGAGCAAAAAATAACAGTGGCAAAGCTGTCGGTTTTCTTTTCCTCGCTAAATTAACCTTAACTCCAGCAGTGTTAAATCCTCACATTTTCTTCCATTTGCTAAAACTAGCTTCATCAATCTAATGCTTGTGGAGCCAAGTCTAGCTATAGCGAGGAAAAGAAAACCTGAGAGCTTCGCCAGCATTATTTTTTAACTCAGATAAACATGCCCTTTTTTGGGATTGTGCCATGTGGGTCCAGCAATGGCGCCTTTTTTGTTGGGTTGCCTTATTGCCCATTTAATTTGGTAAGCATACATACCAGTTCTGAGAAATTAAGTGTGACTAAGCAAATTCCATTAATTTTGAATAAATCTTTCCATAGAATGTTTAGTCTGCGTATGTGCAGGTTAGATTCCAGTGGAATTTTTTTCTGAAGCTCTGTTAAATTTCGTTTTTATTTCCTGAGAGTTCCTATGCTTTCTGCACTAAATTCAAATAGTTGGTAGGTAGTCCTCGACTTATAACCATTTGCTTTGTGACAGTTTGAAGTTACAGTGCACTGAAAAAAGTGACTTATGACCGTTTTTCATCCTTACGACCATTACAGCATCCCCATGGTCCCATGATCAAAATTTGGACACTTGGCGATTGACTTATATTTATGATGGGTTCTGTGTGTGATATCATGTGATCACCTTTTGCAACTTTCTGACAACAGTCAATGGGGAAGCTACGTTAACAACTGTGTTACTAACATAACTGCACTAATTCAGTTAACAACCGTGGTGGCAAAAGGTGGCGAAATGGAGCAAAACTCATCAAAAAGCTGTCGCTTAGCAACATACATTTTAGGATCAATTGTGATTATATGTTGAGGACTATCTGTATAAAGAATTTTTGATGGAGACATCTAAAATTGCTATTGTGAGTAAACAACATGTTTAGCGATTTTTTCACAGTATGTTGCATTATTTTAAAACATGCGCTGCTCCTTTATGCAAGCCAGTTTTAAATGTTGATAATACAATCTTAGTTTTCTCTCTTTTTAGGTATTTTT
>JANHFJ010010515.1:8847-22524 GCA_032468195.1 Cerberus rynchops
CTGAGCACCTTTGGTGGTAGTCTGAAGTCCCTCAGACGTCTGAGGTGAAAGAGACGTTGTCAGGCTTTTTTTACCATGGTGTTGATGTGAAAGGTGATATGTTGTGATATGTCGCTCTCCTTTTTTTTTTCACGTTTTGCAGAAAAAATTAACATACCAGTTAGTTTACTAGATTTGGGGGGCCTTGGAATGGCAACCAGAGGACATATTCCTACAAGTGGTATCTGAATAAAAAAAAATGGGAATACAACAAAATTAAATAGGGTTTAATTTATAATTAAAAGTAATTAAATTAAAGCAATGTATCCAATTAATGTAAGTAATAGCAACATGCATTACATCATTGCAACATTGTAATACTTTCCACAGAGCTGACTTCTTTGTAACTCTTTCTAGAATTACCATGGAATCAAATTAGTGTCTCTACAAACTGGTGAGGAGAAGAAAATGAATTTTCTAACAATTTTGTTATTCTTCCAGAGTAAAAGGGAGTGGAATCTTGTTTTAAATAAGGTTAAAATAGATTTACAAAAAAAGTTTTAATTGTAACAAGAATAAGAGCCATTTTCATGGTGGTGCTCCATATACAAAAAAAGAATGCATAAACAGACACAAATATATAAATAAGCATATACGATTTAGTGGGCAAATATGAATTATCCTATCATTGATCATTGTTCTCTTTTTAATTATTCTGCAACCCCCCTGTGATAGTTGGTTAAATAAATTTGATATTGCTGTGTTTATTTTTATTTCTATCTTCTACTGTCTTGTTTAGTTGTTGATAGATTTTTAATTTTATTTAATATTTCAGCTAAAAAGACTTGAGAGTTTTAATATTAATTTCTCCTCCAGAAATAGAATGGGATTTATTCATTGTATATTGTGATTATATAACCTAACTACTTATATTTAAAATATTTCAGTTAAAAGCATGTCTTGGTAATTCTTTGCTCTTTAGTTTCAGACAAAACTGGTTACAAGTGTGAGAATTTGTTTAAAAACCATGAACTGAGAAGAATTTAGATTCAGTTTTTCTTCACAGCAATGTACAGTATAAACATATGTAATTAGCCTTATACTTATCTGCATTAGAATCATTAGAAATGAAACCCCTTTTTAATCAGAATACTGTCTCCTTTTCAATGTCAGCCTGTTTCTGGACCAGTACAGAGCTAGCCTGGTGGATGCAATAAAGAGATTACTTCATCACAGTGTAAGTATGTTTCTATTTTCTCCTGAACATGGGCTTCAGAATAATTAGTCTGTGCACAATGATTGAGAGAGTAATGGAATGGCAGGATTAACGTCATGTAATACTTTAATACTTATTATGTCCAACTTCAATTGAGTCCTCTAATCTATCAGATTCCTTCCTAATCATAAACTAGAAACTTCTTATACTTGGCCTTCTGATAAGGAACACAGTGGGAAATAAAATAAATGAAACTGCTTCAAAGATACTGGGAGATTATTTTTATCAAAGCATTTCTTGAGTATTTTCCTTTGATAACAATGTCTTCATATTAAAGTAAAATTCTGATATTGAAAATTTTTATGTTAACTTCTGTCATGTGTAATCCCTTCAATAGTAACCTTTGTCATTGTGTATTTATTTGTTACAAAGTGCTATTTTTACTGCTACTTATACTAAATGAATTGTATAATATAGTAATTTTGTAGGAAGTGAATAAATATTCTTGATAAATTGAAATTTTCTTTTATAGCAAAACAAAACCCTTAATATCTTAATGTCCGTATAGATAACAGAAGTTAAATCTTAACCTGACCCAAAGATAGTTGGAAACAGATTCTGAATGTATGAACACTTAGCAAATAAGTGAATATGAAATATAAATTCAGTCTATGCTTTGAAAGAAGTTTTCTGCTATTGCCAGAATAAAAACAGCTTAACCTTTTCAAAGCCATATTTGTGAAGTGAGGTGAATAACAACAAATTAAAAGCATCTTTTTCTGAAGAGAAACATTGCCAGTCTCAACCACCAGGTCTAGTGTATTATTGTTGCAGTTGTTTTTCATATGTCAACAACTAAGTGTTTTTTTTTTTAAATGATTCTCCTGGGTTTTCATTCTTGACCTTCAACAAGCAGCCAAGTTGAACAGTAATCCAGAATACATGGAAATGTTAAAAGCCCAAATTGTTTCAGGAAGAGTAAATTCTGAGGACCCTACTGAAGGCACATATTCTGAGTTTCATGAAGTGATCCATTAACTTTATGGATTCAGAGTTGTCACCTTCAAGTATTTTCTATTATTCTAATTGAATTTTATTTATATGTTTATCTGGAGATGATGATACATCATCTACATCATACATCATCTATGAAATACAAGAAGGATATGCAGGTAGTTTTTGGTTGATGACTGCCTCGCTCAATGACCATTCAAACTTATGATGCTGAAGCATAGATTTATGAACTTATATCTATAACAGCATTCCTATGGTTATAGGTCCATGATTTGGATACTTAGCAACCAGTGCACATTTACAATGGTTGCACCATCCCACAGTGATGTGATTGCCATTTATAACTTTCACAGCTAGCTTCCAATAAACAAAATCATTGGGAAGCCTGCAGTAAGTTGCAAGTTCCAGTTACATGACATTGGGCTTAATGATTGCAGGTGATTCACTTATTGACCTCAATATAAGTTGGGCATGGTCACATAATATTTCACTTAATGATTATGCTACTTAGTGACAAGGTTTCTGGTTTCAATTGTCAGTTAAGTCAATATGATAGACTTAAATTTCAATATCCCACTGAACTTAGAAATAATTATTTCTGACTGCAAAAATAGTATTGTTTTCTGAACAACTTATCATAGTGAAAGTCTTTGGTGGATGCATATAGAGCTGATAGAGTAATTCTGACATACCTGTATGCAGAGTTTTACATTTGATAGGCTACTGAGAACTTGAATCCTTTGAAGTAGAAACTCTTGATCTCCTGAGCAATATGTCCTAAACCATTTTGCTACGATCTATACTTACAGAAAAGCCAGGTCCTACAATCTGTGCACTGAGAATTCCTCTGTGACATCTGAAGCTAGCCAAATGATGCTCCCTATTGTTTGACAAAAGGCATTTCACAGAGGGGCATAAAAACAGTAATTTTATTAACGTTTAGTTCTGAACATTAATGAGATATTTGCCTCTATATAATTTATACTTGCAGTTTTCACTAGAACATCTAAATATTTTCATTTCCCAGCATTATTCTTTATAGAATTATATCTTCCTCACTAGGTACTCCTGAAAAATTAATACTGCATTTGTGTTTTACTCAAATCAATTTCATTTTGCCACTGTGCCTTCTGTTCATTTTTATATGATTTATTTTGATGCCACTTACCCTAAGTGAACAGTTCAGTGCTTGCTATGCCCTTGCTTCAGGGACAGTATGCTGATAGCACAGCATTTATATCATATCCTCCATTTGTGGAGCGATCTCCAGGAAGATAGGAACGCTACCATCTCTTTTTCTATGTCCCTAAATGTCCAATTTTATAGGATTCTCCTAGGATTTTAGCAGTAAATAAGAATCAAATAATTTTGTAATAGAAGCAATAATGGTGATCAAAATTCAAGAACTATGCAATTTATTCAGCCATACCAGAATGATTAATCACATTAAACTTGGAAATCCAATGCAAGTAGAATAGGCAAAGTTTGATTAGCTGGAAAAGTAGGTTTATATTGAACTGAGCAAAAATCTTGTTAAAGGGCAATGTTTTTCAAACCAGCTACCTTCAGATAAATCTTGTCGGGTTGATTTTATCTCTCAGAAAAACAAATAAGCTCTGCAAAAGGTCTGGATAAATGGCACAAGGTGTACTTAACTAAATCAAGGCACTTCCCCAGTCTTTCAGAATTCACTATTCCTTTAAATTATTTGAAAGTATGTATTAGAATGCGAGCAACAATCTTTGATGGCTTTTTATACAGTACTAATTTAGCAAGATTTATTTATTTAAAGATTATATAATTTTAAAGAACTAAGATTTTGCCATTTAAGTGAGGTGTAGTATTTAAAATTATGTATCTAAAATATAAAATCATTCATGTTAAGAAAAATCGATGACATACTGCATAGGAACTTATGACAATCAATATGAAGTGGTTGTATGTAACACCCTATGTGAACATAAAAATCTTCTCCCATAATTGCACAATACAGAATTGTGTATTTTATTCATTGTTTTTGCATTAGTTTGCTTTTTACCAGTTTAAAAGTCATAGGCTGGTTGGTTTTTTGGTAAAAGATATAGTAGAAAAATTGCAATAGCACTAGCACTTAGATTTATATACTGCTTCATAGTGTTTTACAGCCCTCTCTAAGCAGTTTACAGAGTCAGCATATTGCCCTCAGCAATTTGGATCTTCCTTGCCCAGCAAAAGCAAACAACAGCCAAGGCCTGCTCATCAGCCGTCAACACTCCAATCAATATCTAAAAAACCACATACAATAGGCACATATAAATCCTACACACAGAATAGCCCAAAAATGTACACTCTGCTAGAGACAAGTTCCCAGAAAATGGGCTCCAGTTCTAGTCCAAAAGCTTGGAAAACAAAACCACTAGTTGTGGTGACCAATCCAGATTGGATCCTGCAACATTATCCTGGGATACATATATGTATATTCACCTTTATTTGTAATGCCTAACATGGCACAAAAGTCCTAATTTTGGAGGAGGAAGAGGCAACTGCTAAACCTAAATTCTCTTCCTTCACTATTTTCTAATACAAATAATCTTCTAGGCAGCATTCCCAACTTGATGCCTTCCATTTATGCATGCCAATTGATAACTGGCAATTGTAGACCAAGGCATATGGTGAGTACCAGAATTGCATTAACGTCTTGAAGGCCATGTCTGCCCAGAAGCCAAACTTCAATTCCATTTGGAAATAAACAACAATGAAATAATCACAACACAGTCCAATAGATTATTCAAGAATGACAAAATTAACATTGGATGGCAATTACCAGGAGTAATAGAATCTAATCTTTAGAAGGTGGCCTCACAATTGTTTTCCTTAAACAAGTACATATAAGAACATCCATTTCTGACTCTATTGAAATAGAATCAGTAAAAGAAAGAATTGGGGTTTTTTCTGAAAAATATCCCATAAGTTGAAAGGAATCAAGCAGAGATTGTACTTCAGGCGATTCCCCACAAATCTCAATGAATAGCCTTGGGCAAATATAATAGTAACAAATAAGTAAAATTTCCATCACCATAATTACAGCATAAAATAAAAAAACGTATTCTGTCATATCCAATTGTGCTCATTACAAATCATCACTTGTATTTTGTTTGTCAAACCTGATATTCATTATCCTCAGTTCTTTAGCAAAGGTGAAATTCAGCAGGTTCTAGCAGATTCTCTAGAACTGGTAGTAAATTTTCTAAGCAGTTTGGAGAACCGGTTGTTAGAAGAAATCTCCTTTTCCTCCCATTTTTTCCACTTTACAGGGTTAATCCTGTAAGGAAGGCAGAAAAAAATCTGTTGTTGTTTCTAGCCTAATCTTTATTGCCCACCCAGTCACATGACCCCACAACTACTCCCACCAAGCCACGCCCACAGAACTGGTAGTAAAAAAAATTGAATTCACCACTGATTCCAAGCTATTGACATAACTCCTTAACTGGTCTGAGGATTTTTAAGAGTGAATCTATTGAAAATACCTTATTCTAAACACATTTCAAGGCCTTGGTAGGATTACTCCCTAAGCCAGAGGAGAACTCCTAAAACTTCTCTAAAAACATTCAAATTTATCAGCCTCCTTAATTAGATCATCAGATTCATGGATGTAGAAATTATAGATCAAAAATGCAGAATCATTGTTACCTTCCATATGCCTAGTTCAGTATTCCTAAATCTAGTACCGAAGGTTTAACCAAAGGTACAGTATATTTATCTATATAGCTTAGAGGTAGTATTAATTAAAACTTCTCTTTGGTTTAGAAATTTATGCTTTGCTTTGACAAGGACATAAGTATCTTTTTCTTCCATATCTGAGCATTAAGATTTTGAGCCATAATTGTTAAAGTACCCTATTTTATTTTTATGAAACCTCTGTATCTTTTTATGGTTCAGGCCATATGAACACCTAGAGTCTGCATGGGATACGATGATAGTGATTTGTGCAAGTTAGCAAACCAGTGAGAGGATATGCTTATTTGTTGTTATTGATTCAAAAGCTTAATATGCCCTCTTTCTTTGCTTCTTAGCAGAAATCAATTGGAAATCCCAAACTTGGTGTTTGGCAATTTGCTGCCAAGTTTCAGTGATACAGTCCTGGGGCTGGTAAAAGTGATTTGGGAGCTGCTTGAAACATAAAAATTTCCACCTATGGTTTATAAGATCCCAGTTAAAACAATTTGCATTCTTCTGTCGACTTATAATTCCTAGAAATCTTTGAATTCAGTGATGAATAAAAAAAAAAAATAGTTTTCTTACTGCATCATGAATCTATTATTTCTCCATCATGGAACACTTCATACCAAAATGCCTCAGTAGGGAGATCTGCACTTTCTTGGTACATTAAAGGGCACTGCTAAATACAAGTTGAATCCATTGTCAATATGGTTTCATTAAGAAAATCTATATTGAAGCAATAGAAAATAGATGTGTTGTGGTTACATTTATTGGATTAAATCCCAAATTTATTCCAAGAGATGGATGCTTTGATCATGGATCATTCTCCATTCCATTCCAGTTCTGATAAAACTTTCAGGAATATTTGGGAGTCCACAACAAAGTCCTGATATGTGTCACAGGGAACAGTGATAGCAGACATTCATTGCAAAAAATCTGACGTAAATGCCTAAAGCAAGCAAAGCATAGATTATGCAAGATGTTTCCACCCAGTTTTTTCAGTTACCCCTTTCTTCACTACTGCTCCTGTGTTCCTCATTCAAGGTATTTTTTGTAACTCCTACAAACACTACATGAATCTTTTCTGGTAGCTGTAATGGAAGGAGAAGTGTAGAAAAATCAGTGTGAAACATGTCCCATTTACACAGTTTTAAATGCAACATTTGTACAATTTCCTTATTTCTAACAAAAATTAAACATGACTATGTATCAATTTTATTTATAGCTTATAGCAATTCTCTTTAGAAACTTGATTTAATTGAATAATTAGACAAAATTCTGTGGAAAAGATAAATTTTGATAACAGTCAAGTGCAATTATTCATGTTTCGTGAAGTTTACTTATAGCATATTTTTCAAGATCTTATTGTTCCTATTTTTCAGACCATTATCCATTTTAATAATTTATTAACAATTTTATCAATATTATGTTACAATTTAAATAAAAACATATAATGTTCTTAATGTTTTAGGGGAAAGCTCTGATATTTGCTCCACTTAGAGGAGATACTCTAAACCAGTTCTGCAGTCTAGCTGAAAAGGCTGGTTTTTCTATCCAAAGACATGAAAATTATGATGAACGCATCTCAAACTTCCACTCCAAGGTTAGTTTTCTGTTCATGGTAGATAACACTTTAATCCACATTGCATTTTGAAGAGATCATGGTTCTTTTGGCAGGTAATCTAAATGTTTGATTAAAGTACTCATAGGTATGCCGCTTCTAAATAGCTATTTTTTGTATCTGATTATTTTGTGTGGAAGAGCCATCCTTTATCTTTGCATATCTAGAAGACCTTTACAGAGGTTTTGCTTCATCTCCTCAGATGATGAAGCAAATTCATCTGTTAATTCATAGGGATCCAATTCAAAACATTCAGGTATTTCATTTTGTTCATATCTATTAAAAACAACTATATATATTTGAGCCTGAAGTTTATGGCAATTAACTTTATTGAATATAAAAAATGTGAAATTAATTAGGTGAATGTCTAATTATATCATATCATATTTTAAATCTGCATTTAATTTATGGATGGGTCAGATGGTAGCTTCAGATAGAATGATCTCACACAGAATGTTTAGGCTATGAGGCTATCTGTGTCTGATCTCTATATTACAATAGTTAACCAAAACCACTTCTCTAAATATGGTTTTAAGCTTGTTTTCTTAAAGTGACTATTCTCATTGTCCTGTTTTATCACATTTACTGTAATAAAAGTGCAGTAGGAGGCAGGCAGCATGCAAAACCATGCCCCTCCAGTCTGTGAAAAAACCTTTCTCCACAGAACTGGTCCCTGGTACCCAAAAGTTTTGGGGCCATTGCTCCATAGGATGTAATTATATGTATGGACTCTGGCTGCTGATTTTGAATGTCAAGTACTAAGACTCTCCTAATGGTAGATGAGCCATTTGACCTGGCACATATAAAGAAGACTCAAATAGGAGCAGAGCAGAAATTTCCTCTCTAGAAATATGCTTGCCTGGATTTCAAATGTGGTATTGAGTTTAGAGCAGGAGTGGTGGGATAGCAGTTGTCACCCATAAAGACATAATGGCTTTCAGGGGCAACTATCCTTGCCTGATATTCTAGAGTCTGTTTGTCAGGTTGGCAACTAAGTCTCAAGGCTTAACATTCTTGGTGATTTCAACTTCTTCCAGGTGGCATTGAGTCGGAGGCACTCAGAAGTTCATGATCACCATAACAATTATAAACCTGAACCAAATCAAGAACATGACACTAAAAATCTGAGGGTAAAGGTTTGTTCTCCAGGCTTGTGGGTTGGTTTCTGAATGTTTCATTACCAGGCTAGGTAATATATTCGGTGGAGTTTATGGGATGCCAGTATTGTTCTGTTTATAAGGGTTTCAGGTGTGGATGTGTCAAGTGAGGGTCTTGTGATGGGTCAGCTGTGAGTCATCAGTGAGTCTACAAATCCATCTGAGGAGTTTGTAGACTGGTTGTAGGTCAGTGTGTCTGTTGATGGCAGGGGTGGGCAACCTTGGCTCTTTCATGACTCATGGACTTCAACTTCCAGAATTCCTGAGCCAGCATGGAATGGCTCAGGAATTCTGGGAGTTGAAGTCCATGAGTCATGAAAGAGTCATGAAAGAGTCATGAAAGAGTCATGAAAGAGCCAAGGTTGCCCACCCCTGCGCTATAGGAATCTGACAACAGCCAATAGAGTATTAAAGGGCATGTTCCTGCGCAGGAATAGGAAGCTCAAATACAAAGCCCAAAGAAGGTATAAAACCCCCACTCTCAATCCATTTTGTCAGCTGCACCAGAACCACGAACCCTGGTGGTTCTGTTCACCAATGCCTTTCTCCCAGCTTTGAACTGGAGATGGATATTTCTTCCACCAACATCTACCAGTTCCTTCAGAACCTTGGGGTGTAATCCATCTGATCCTGATAATATGATAAGGTTCTTGGCATAAATTCCTTCTGAACTCACCCCATGGCCTTAAAACAACCATGATAGACCATTGTATTTTATCTATGTGCGGTGAAATGTAGTCTGGATTCCCAGGAGGGAGGGGCTGCATTGCGGAGGGCAAAGAGGCAGTAAGGCTTAGATAGTTTGGTTAGGAGAAAGAAAGTTAAGAAGACTCTTCCCTAGCAATCCTCTGAGTATATCTTTTTTTTTTTTTTACCGCAAATAGTTATTTTAGCTTGGCAAATGGTCTGCCTATAGGAGAGAAACAATAAAGGAAACTGCTCAGAAGTAATTCCCTGTTTATTTCTTGGTTCTTGGGGCCTGACACTATGCATGCTTATATCAGACAGTTACTATTATGGGGAAAGGGCAAGGAAGAGGCACAGTTAAACAGAAGGAAGGAAACATTGTGGTGTTTATGTGCACAAAGCATTGTGCATATTGTACTGAGGGATCAACTGCATTGGAGAGCAAGGCTGTGCAAAGCATTTAAAGACATGTTGCAATGTGTGCCAGCATGAACACAGCTTCCTTCCTGATGCCCGGAGGCAACCATGTTTTGCAGAAGGCTTGGAAGGGCTCCTGGCAGGATATTTTCAGCTTATGCAGATGGAAACATAGCTACATCTTCACTAGTATCAGGATTATTGTTGGAGCTTGCACGTACCTGCAGAGACAAAGCCCTTGCCTTAGTTGGTCACAAAAATCAACATACAGAATCTATCTGTTTATCCTGTAATTTGTAGATGGACTAGTAGTGATTATTCACAAGGATGGTGGGCTTTCTCTGGAATAACTGGTGTTCCTGGCATATTGCCTTCCCAGAAAAGCCATCCAGCTTTAGGAATTGGTGCAAATGCTATGCACAAATGTGTTTTTCATGTTCTCCTTCCTTCCACTGATACCTCCCCACAATCTAACAGACTCTTTGCATGCATTAATAATCCAGTGCAAACAGCCCTGGTTTTGTTAAAGATATCAGCAAGAGTTCCTAAAAAGGAAACATCTACTGGTGATGTATGATGTCCACTCCTTCATTTAAGCCCTCCAAGATAATTCGTATTTTAGCACCTTAAGCACAATTTCCACAAGGAGACTGTTCCACAAGATAAACACAGCAATTGAAAAGCTGCCTCCCAGTTCACAAAAACTGAAGACCCCTAGCAATTTGTCTCATGATGCAGATCCATTCCAGTTGGGAGAGGCATTTCTTGAAATCAAGGTCCTTAGACTTCCTTTTCCCATTTATATCTTTGGCCGTATCCAGTGGTGGTACTCAACCGGTTCACACCAGTTCATGCGAACTGGTTGTTAAATTACCCAACCCCTGCTATCCCTGTGCTGCGCTGCAATGGAGAAACAGGCAATGGAACAGCCGGCATGAGGGAAGGAGAAGGCCATTTGCCTCCTCTCTTCTCCCTGCTCCTCCTCCTTCCTTCATGCCAGCTTCTCCATTGCTTGTCTCTCCATTGCAGTGCAGCGCCCGGAGGGGAGGGAGGTAATTTAACAATCGGTGCATCCAAGGTCAGGTTGGCTGTCATGGGACGCTTGTCCCACATGTGCAGTGGAGCTGGAGGATGGGGATGGACCACGCCTCCCACAACAGCCAACCTGACCCTTTGCGAACCGGTTGTTAAATTATTTGAATCCCACCACTGGCCGTATTATATATTGCAGGGGTCCCCAACTCCCAGTCTGTGGAGCGATAATGGTCCGCAGCCAGTTGGAAACTGATCCACACAAGTGTTGGGTGAGTGGGCAAGCACACGACAATCCATTTGCACAAGCAATGGGTTGTGATACAGATACAAAACCATTCCCTCTCTAACCTGCCACCCCTGTTGCCATGGCCTATCTGCAGAGCTGGGAAGATTGAGGACCATTGATAGATGGGGTGCTTTTAATTTACTGTTGTTATATTTGCTTTTATTTATTTATTAGCAACCCATCTTACATTCATGACTCTGGACAGCTTACAGGTGCTCCCTGCCTTAAAACTGGCTGCTTAGTGATCATTTGAAGTTACAGTGGATCCTCCAAAAGGGTCCTTACAACCTGGTTTCAAAATTTTGATGGCCCTCGGTGTCACATGAACACATTTCAGATGCACTGCAACTGACCTGTTTGCAGTGGCCCATAGTCATGTGATTGTGATTTATGATCTTTTTGCCAAAAACTCATATTTATTTCCCAGTTTTGGCAAAAATACCCCATAGCAAACAATGGGTTCGTTTAATGATCAAGATTTCACTTAATAACCATGGTGACTCTCTTAACAACTGCCATGAAAAGGTCATAAAATCAGGTCAATCAAATGATGATCTACCCTCGTGTTTTGCGACCATAATGGGCAGAGTCCCTTATGGTCCTAAGTTGAGGATTATGCGTCCAGTCTCAAATATCGTATTTAGGATATAGTATGATACGAATTTTCCTTCTTTTAAAATATATTTTCTGCGCTGAGATATTTTAGCCCAAGAAATGTATTAAATAAATAAATAGACAGTTCAGAATGGTTGAGAGAATGGAGGAAGAGCAAAGTGCAAATAAATTGGTTCACGTTAGAAGCATAATGATAGCTGTCTTCAGATTTTAAAGATTTTTTTCTGTTCCAATTCTGGATAATGTATTCCCATAGAATGTTCTGAGGAAGAGAATGATAGCCCTGGTCATGGATTTCGAAGTGTCTCTCTAATCTTCTCTTTCTTTCTTTTTTTTCCATTCAGCCTCTGCTGGATGGCTGGTTCCTCGCCCTTTATAACGTTGTCTACACATCATTTCCAGTACTGTGTTTGGGCTTGTTTGAACAGGTAAGTAACTTTGCATTGTGCAATGTTTTACACTGTATCATTTTAATTGTAAGTTAAGTCCATGGCCACTGGTATGTTCGTAAATATCTTTTACCTCCTTAATACAAAAGAGAGAGAGAGAAGTGCATCCCTGATTTAAAGACAACCAAGAAATATTCCACTTAGCCAGAATCTCAAATAGCATAGTGTTTGCGATATCTACAATGAGGATAACTAGAACAAATTTTAGAGAAGAACCATGTAGAAGACAAGTAGAAAGAAATGACAGTGGTTGCTTGGAGAAGTGACAAGCAATCTTGGTTTCTCTAAATCAGGGTTTCTCCACCTTAGCAATTTTAAGATGTGTGCACTGACTCCTAGTTTTCCCCAGCAAGGACTACCTATATATATTTTAAAAAAAAAACCTTTATTTTCTCCCAAACCCAATGGTTTTTTCATTGCTCAGTGCAACCTGTGGGATTGTACAGTGATCTCCTTTCTAAATTCAACTGAATTCAGAGCTTGTATTCTATTTTCAAAATTGGGCAGGGTTGGCTAAATGCTTGCCACCTATTAAGGCATTTGGAGAATACGTACAGGTAAGTGAGATTTGTAGAAAAGAGGCAGTGTGATGCAGTGGTTAAGTGCTAAGATTGTCAATCATGTACAAGTCTCCTGTTACCCAAGGAAGTATTTTGAGTCATTCTCTACAGTAGAGGCGTCCAACCTTGGCAATTTTAACGAGTTGTGGACTTCAGTTCCCAGAATTCCCCAGTAAGAATGGCTGACGGGGTAATTCTGGAAGTCCACATATCTTAAACGGGGTAATTCTGGAAGTCCACATATCTTAAACAGGGTAATTCTGGAAGTCCACATATCTTAAAGTATCTCTTTGCCCAATCTTACAGTCCACATATCTTACAGTATCTTTTCGCCCAATCAACCCAAGAGGTTTCATGTGTAAACATGAAAATCAGGTTATTGTACAGTAATTGTTATCTATAACCAGCATGATTTGATTCATAAACTACAGTAAGATCTGTGTGGCCTGAAAAATGTAACAAATTTAGCAAATCAGAAGAAAAAGGAAAAAGAACTGAAATGTTAAAGTTTTATGTTAAGAAAAACCCAAAGTTGGGACATGTTATGATACTCATTAATAAGATTATAATCCAAAACTCATATTCATTTGAGTTAAATTCTAGATCAGATTTTTTTTAAAAGTTAGCTTTTACTCTCATAGCTTAAGTTGTCATACTTCTATGGAAGAAATTAATAAAAGATAGTGAAAGCCACTTTGGTATATTTTGTAGAAATAGAAGGTTTAACCATTTTTTTTTATTTAAACACTATTTGCCTTTCAGTGGAATGATACTACTTTGACAACATAAGTATAGATGCTGTTAGTCAAACAGTGAAAATTGAGAAGAAGTAGATAATTGCCTAATGATTACAGGTGCTACTTAACATTTTGAGGAAATTCCAAATTGCATAGGGCTATTCTTTTCCTTTGTGCTTTCTAAGGTCATTTTATGAAGGGGTTT
>JANHFJ010010521.1:48642-59904 GCA_032468195.1 Cerberus rynchops
CGGCCGGCGTCTTCGGGGCGAGAGGCGGTGGGGCAAACGGGGGGGAGGGAGAGAGAGAGAGAGAGAGAGCGACCCCGAATTGGGTTTTGGAAGAGGAGTGGCGGCTCCGGATTCTGGGCTTGCTCTCTCTCATGCTCTCCCCGGGTTTTTAACCGTGCCCTGCCAGTCTCCCCTCCCGGGTCCGCCTGCTTGGTTCCCGGGTCCGAAAGACTTCGTGAGTAACGCGAGCCGCCTCCTCCGCCGCTGCCGCCATCAGGCTCGGGGCTTTGGAGAAGGAGCGGGACGAAGTGGGGGAAGAGCCGCGTAGGCACCCACTGGAGGCAACGGAGATCTTGCACGGCCGTGCGGATTGCAGCCAGCCCCGGGTGGGGTGGAAGGAAGGAAGGGAGGGAGGGGAGCCGTTGACGCTGTAAAAGCAATAGTAGAAGTAGCGCTCGGGGGCTATATTTAGAGCTTTTCTCCACAATCCTCTTTAAATCTGGGATTGGGGAGCTTGATTTAAGAAATGACAGCCGGGCTCCTTCTCAAATTGCCCTCTTTTCGGAAGCTTCCGGAGATGAGTTTGAAGACAAGAGAGAATTTGGCAGGTTTTATTTTTTTAAAGGAATAAATGAAGTATGCTCCGTTCTTGGTGCTTTAACTAGCCAGGCAGATAGAGAAAGAGAGAGATGCGCGCGTCCTTGTTTCAGAAAGTAGGGCCAATTTGGGGGTAGGTAGGTAGGACTTTGCCTTGAAATCCCTAGACTGAAACAAAACTCCATCCCTTCACTGAGTGAATTAGTCCTCAGGTGGTACATAGTATATAGTTGTAGCATTTGGACGGGGTATCCAGTATGTCCTGCCCAGTTCACACATCAATATCTCAAATGAACAAAACAGGGCAGTGATCTGTCTTTATGAAACCATCCAAGATAACATTGTGTTGAATATATTGTGCTTTGTTTCTCCAGCCAAGCCCTAAATGGATACTGATATGGAACAGTTAGTTTGCACTTGGTTGAGAACAAGCTGTGCTTTTCTGCACAGCTTTTAGGATAAATAAGCGTTATTTGGTCATTCTTTTGATATGAATTACTGTAGTGTTCTGTACTTTTTAAGGAATAGAATGTGTTGCTTGAAAGGGTCAGCTGTTCTAGAGGAGAACAATTATTATTTTAATTAATAACCACAGCCCTTTTTGCTGAAACAATCGAACTTGTTTTATTGATAAATGCACTTGGGTTACAAAAGAATCATAATCTTAAAAATGAAATGCAGACTCTGACTGGTTCACTATAAGTTTACATGCAATCATATATTTCAGTAACACTTCCCTTGTCAGTTCATTAGAGTAGGTGGTACTGTAATGATCATTCATGCATCATACCTGGGACAAAAATGGACTTTTGTCTCTGTCATGTTGGAACCCAATATCTTTGACAGAGTGATTGGTGGCACTTGTACAAAAAGTTGAAAACTACTACACTAGAATATATTGTTGTACTTATTTTATCCTTTGGATCAGTGTCATTGTGATTTTCTATATCATGAAGTGGCTGGTTACAAATGCTTCCTTATGTCATTCTGGATATTATCTTATTCTAAAGTGAAAAATATGTTTTTTTAGAATTCATTATAATTTATCTGCACTATGCAAGCCTCCCAAAAACAACCTGACTCATCTCATCTACTTGCAGAATTTTATTCAGTTGACCTTTACCCTTTATTATGGGGTGGACTCTGAATACGGTATTTATTTCTTCACCTTGCCTTTTAATTGAATTAGGAATTATTGTATATAATACAGCTGATATAATTTTTATTTGATTTCTTAAAATTGGTGAAATCTATTATTGTGATTTTAATATTCTTACAAATTTGAAAAAGTTTAGAAACCTAGCTTATGATTTAAAAAACAAAATCAGAATAAATAGTTTGTCAAGTATACATTACTGATTTCTTGCAGTTTGTTTTGCTTAATACTGTATTTATACTATAGGGAAAATTACACATTAAAGAAAAGCCTGTTTTGCATTTTAGAAATGTTGGATCTAAATAAATTAATTGAAAATAGAATACCAAAGCCAGAACATACAGCACAAAAACATGGGACTATAGCATTTATGATCTGGACACTATCAACTTTCTGTACTCCAAATCCAGTCATGTCTGACAATTGGCAATCAAGTGTACAGCCTAGTTAGTTGAGAATTATATAGTACTGTGTCATATTTTAATATTTTAGTGACAATCAATAAAAGTTTGTAAGTGCAATTAGCAGAACTTTCTATGAACATGTTGAAATGAAGAGATGCAGAAATTTATGAAAAATGCAATGTTACAAAATGCACATCCTCTCTCAGTATCATATTTAAGTATTGTTTGCCTATTCTTACTTTCCTTAAAAAAAATGGAAATGAGAAATGAAGTGGATTGATTGAAATTAATGATAGTGAAAAATTAACAGGAAGTGATGTTTTTAATTGTAAAAGTTAGAAATTCAGTGTGATGTTTGCATATACACACACACACACACACACACACACACAATTTTATTTCCTGAGATATAAAAGAGGCTACTTACTGAGTCTATCATTACTGACTGGTGTTACTCTTTGATTGGTGCAAATTACTGTTTGCTATAATGCTTCAACCAATCAGATTAGTTTAACTATGATGGTATAAAGATTCTTATCAGCTGAACTTTTTTACATTATTCTGTGATTCAGAAATATTTGTGAGTACCAGAGACAGTAAAAATTATGTAAAGAAAAATGTTACATGTTATTAATTAATTTTTTATGGCTGCCAGCTCCAAAAATCTGTTAAAGTATTGACCATACCCCCTTTCCAATTTATTCTATTTGTAGATTGCTTAATGAGTAGCTGTGATTCTGCAAATGGTGATCTGTCCAAACACAGATTCGATTTGCAGATTGTTGTTAGTTAAAATAAAAATATTTATGGAGTGCTATCTTCTCCCTAGCACAGTATATGAATCCACTGATAAGCTAGACAGAAATATATATTATCCAAATATTTTTAAAAGTCATGAAATATAGTAGCATGTGCTTTCTTTGAATTTCACCTTTGGCTGAATACCTCATTGTTTTTGAAGAAAATTTCTGAACTCTTATGAAAGAGATGTGACCATTCAGTGATGTGACCATTCTCCAAGAAGCAATATGAACTGGCTGTCTGAAGCATTACATAATTCATTCCAGATTCAGATGATTTTTTTTTTCACATGACAAATGTAGTGTTGAACAAGATTCCCAGGTCTCTTTTCAAGATGAAATTGCTTCTGTTGCTTTTCTAGCATTTGAAAATTTCAGAATATATTCCTTTTACCTAACTAAACATGCAGGGCTGATATAGTAGTGCGAGGTGCGTGACTATCAAGTTATGTATGACATCAGTAGCCATGAATGACACAACTGCTCTGTGCTTGTGCTATTTTAAAAATCCTTAATTATTTCTTTTCTCTAGAAGCCAGACTCCTACTCTGTGCTATTTGAGTGAAGAGAAGCAATACAGCAGATAAGATGTTTGTAAATAACATGATTGTTTTTAATGAGGGTGCTATTTCTCCTTTTGATGGGCCATATACCAATTTAATTACCTTGATTAATATTATAGTCCCAATAGAGACTGAAAATAGTTTTCAGGAAAGCATACGTACAATGAGGTTTTTTTTAGAATGGACTGACTTCATTTGGTGGAGGACTACTATATGTTTATTTGCATATGTATTATTCCATATAATGTGGCTTAATGGCATTTTTGAAAATTTGAATACTACAATGTTTTTAATCTGAAGCAATTTTTACAAAGCCTTCAACTTGAATGAGAAAAACATGACAATCTATGTAAAAGTTTGCTGCATCATTTAAGCAAAGAATAGAAAATAATAAATACATAGGTTTGTGGGAGGGAAATGTATATTTGTTTAAAATATTGCAGCTGACCTTTGTAGGAAAATTGCTTCCAATAATATAGTAGTGTTGATTTTTGATGGAGTGTATCGATTGTTGTTGATTGTATCCACCTACTATCCCTAACTTGATCCTTCAGGTCTTCCAATGAATCACTTGCTGCTTAACTGAGTCCATTAGCTTTTCCTTTTGTTGTCCTTTTTCTCTTTCCTTCCAGCTTTCTGAGAACTAAGTTCAAAATATAATTTGAGCCTGGTCATTTGTACCTCAAATGAGAAATGCCAGAGCAAAATTATTTTTTGTCATCTGTCTTAGCTTTCATAATACAGGTTTTTTTTTTTTTGCTGAGATTATTAATTTGCTATTCATTCCTGTAGTGAAAGCCAATCCACATTTTTATCATCCCAGTAATGATATATTTGAGTTAATGATTCTTCATAGAAGGCAATATATGTGATTGATTTTAAAAGGCTTTTATTTGAGGAAAAAAAATAGATATAAAACAGTTTAGTAATCTTCCTTTGAGCCAATCTGCCACAATACATGAAATGATTGGGATGATGAACATGCCTTTTTTTCAAACAGGAAGAGTGCTATAAGTTTTAAGTACAGCTGCTAGCCACCAATAGTTATCCTGGATACAAAATTTCCCAGAAATATTATAATTTATATCAATCACTGTTTCCTATTGAAATAATACATTGAATCTGTTCCTTAGTAATAACTAATAATTGATGCTTCTTGAGCAGTAACATTTCTTAGCAACAGGTAATTTGTAATGAAAGTAATAACCTCACTGACAATGTCATAATGTACATTTCAGTAGTAAGGTGAGTTCACAATCTGTTATGAGTTTTGTGCATTGGATGACTGTGTGTAAAACAAAACTGCTGAACATGTACTTTATAGATGAAGATACCTGGATAGTATAACTAGAGCCCTCTTTGTTTCATAAGGGTGGAATGGATGCGGGGGATGAGGATATGATGCACACACGAATGCAGTGGTGATGCTGACTTGTAAGAATGTTGATGTGTCCTTGCAAGAACAGAAATTGATAGTGAGTTTTTAATTCTTTATAGTGGCACTATTATTGATAGAGTGTTCAATATAAGATTTAGATTACAGTGCAGCAGAGGTGCACACAAAATATGTCTAGTTTTGAACCTATTGTGTTACACTACATTTTCACATTTGCCATAGATTAGCAGAAACAAAATCTGGAATGCAGGTGTAAAATTGCATAATGTACAAGACAAGAAGAAAATAAAACTCAAAATAGACAATCTAACATGGAACATGATGTTTTAAGAACTTACCAAAAAGGAGGGAATAAGAAATCCACTAATATTTAACCATTGTTAATGTTCAGTTATGACTTTCATTACTTTTTTCATTTACTTTCAGTAAGAGGAAGTTGAATATCCAAGGTCAAAGTTTTTCTGCCATTTAGATGCAAGAATTATGTAAAATAGAGATTATAAATAATTTTTAAAAAAATATTATAAAATAAAATCAGTATTATTATGAATCTGTAATGAATACATTTATTATGCAATACGGAGTAACAAGGACAGTCTTCTCAATTACATGTCACCATCATGATTTGGTCGTGGAAGCAAATACTGGCTCCAAATTGTGTCAGATTGGACATGATTTAATTAGCTTATTTATTAATGCAATTTATACAATTTGAAATGCTTCTCCTTTGTATCACTTCTGTGTATGCTAACAATCCAGTTTAAAATGATAAGAAATATCTCTAATTGCTTGGGAATCCATTTATTTATTGTATAGGGGAGCAGATGTCTCATATCCATTGTTGAAGAAAAACCCATTTGTTACTAATAGTCTATAATAGGAGGAAGGCTGCTTCTGCACTTGTCTCCAGTGTCAACTGTTCTGTCTTCCACATAACTTTAGAATCCTATCTTTGGTTTGTAACCTGAGGTTCAGGAGTCAAACATGTAAGCACACAAGCTTATATTATAATTCCAGTGGTGTTCTTTACTACAAACCATCCTCATAAAAATTTCAATAGCACGTTTGTCACTTCACTTTTATCAAAGGCTAATATTCTGTGTTCAACCAGTTCCTATTTTTTTCTGTTAACTCTTTTCTTCTTGAGCAGAGTAACTTAAATCCAGTGATTTCCTTCCACATAATTGTATGTAGGCTTTTAATACATTTGTATTTTCACAAACTGTCTTGCCAGTTTCCAAGAGTGTGGCTGAACTGGAAAAAATATACAGAGTGAAGTTGGATAGAATTTTTTTCCAATAGATGCACGTTTTCATGTTAAATGACTCTGCAAATTGATTAGAAATTTGAAATTGAAATTGAATTGACATTAGAAATGGCTGAAAATAAATAAATAAGTGAAGTATAAATGAAATAGACATATTTATTTATTTATTTATTCAATTTTTGATAAACACCCCCCCATGTCCTTACATACTGTAGTTTATGAAGGATATGCACTTTGTGTTGAATTTCTCTCACACTACTTTTTTCCCCTAGTTTGAGGGTTCACTAATTTTTTGCTAACTGTGCTGCAAGATCTGATTTGACTTTTCCATTTAAAAGTCAAGCTAAGACAAACACAATTGATTAGCTTTTGTGAATAGTGATTTTGTTATTCATGTATCTCTTTGGTTAAATGTTGCAAAATTTCTTCTTTAAATGGTAGTGTTTTATGCCAATAGAAAAAGCATTTATGTTTGCAGCAAAAAAGAGATCATCACATTTTCAATGTTATTTTTGTTTCAGAACCCTGGAGTATAGGGTTCAATTCCCTGTTAAGTCTATGGCTGAGCATGGTGGCCCTAAGAGAATCACTATCTTACAGCTTCAGGTTCCTAATTGTAAAATGGGAGTAATAGTGACTGTTCTTCAAAAGGTATCAGAAGACTGTAATACTGAAGGTATTTGAATTTGTTTTCTGTTTTAAACTAAGGTAGAATATATGTCGTATAATAAAAATACATATTTCACATACCAGTAATAATAACACTCTTCCTCATCCTAGCATTCTTATAATGTACAGATGTTCAGTTCCTTTCACATTTAGTAGCCATGGCAATTGGGTAGGTAATATGGATTAACTTTTCTTATCTACAAATAGTTTTTGTTATTACCCCCTTTTTGTTCTAAATTAATGTTTTTCAAATTGAAGATTACAGCACATCAATCTTTTTTATTTTGTGGAACCCATATGACTGCTTCTTTAAAAAAATTGAAGTAAAATTATAAATTATACAACATAGGAAGTGTGATCTTGCGTATTAAAGGCATGTTTCAATTTTTGGAATGAAATTTGTTTCTAAATTTTTAAATTGTTCATTCTATCAATATTTGGATTTATTTGTTCTGAGTTCAAAAAAAATCCACTTTCATGAATATGAATTCAAAAGAACAAATAGTAATATTTTTAGTATCTTTGAAGGTGCCCATGGAACAATACCAAATTATTTGAGGAATACTGATATTCTTTGGGATACAGTTTAAGAAATACTGGATTACCAAGCATAAATTGGTTTCTTCTAAAGCCATTACAATCAAACTATTTACATTTTAAATTATAGTTATATAAATTTGAAACAAATTTTATGGATGATTTTGTCATAAAATATCAATTGTAAGAATTAAATGATAAAACTTTTTTTTTTTGCTTACTTGATAGCTGTGAATATTTCCGAAGGAAGTGAAGGGATCCAACCACCTGTCATTTCAACATATCTAGGGCTCTTATGAGATAGGAACCAGAAACAATCTGGGAAGCAAAAGAACATGCTTGAATTCAGTCTTTGCCTTCTGTCGTATCCCAATATTTTTTTTAACTTAGAATAAAAAGAAAATGAACCTAACAGGTACCACAGGAGGTATCCATTGATACATGCTTATAAAATACATGACACAATACAGATGTAAGAAAGTCTTTACATTATAGTACTTTCTCTAAGAACAAGTCTTTATTTCTTGTATCTTATTTAAGGCTAGTTTATTGGAAAAGTTTGGAAGACCCATCGTAACTGAAACAGTTCTAGTGTTGTATTGTTATGAACTTGAAATTAAACATTGCGGAAATTGTTAGAAAGATGATCTGAAATTGCACAACATGTTTCTTTGTTCCCAAGACTATGAGTTTTAAATCAATAGATGCATAAGTGAAAATTGGATGTGCATATCAGGTGGAGCTATAGAGTGGTTTGAATTTGAAGGCAAAATAGTGCTTGTCAGCAACTCTTTAAATTGAAGAGGCATTTTTCTGAGACTTCATTGTAGTTGAAAATAAAAATGTTAGCAAGATACATTCATTTCCCAAAAGAATGATGGAAAGTGTGAGTAAGAAAAGCTGATGTGGAAGCTGTTTGAAATAAAATAAAATATTTAGATTATAAAGTGACGCAGATGTATGTGTCATTAGGCTAACGAGAACTATGAAAAAATAAGGGCGTGGCAAAAAGGGTTGCTTTCTGGAATGAAGTTGAAAAAGCTATTGGTAGGAAAAAATACACATAAAAGAATTGTTGCTCAAAAATCAAGGATGACAAAAAGTTATTGCATTTTATATACAAACACATGCACATACATGCACACATAGACATACAAAGAGAGAAGGATAGATATGAATAATGTCAAAGGGCAAAACATTTTAAGATTAATGAAAGCAGAAAATATACAGAGCAATTGTAATAGGAGAAATATTTGATTTGGAAATAGGTGAAGAGAGTTTAGCAAAGAGCCTTTAATAGAGTGAGTGGAATTAAAAATGAAAGTGATAGAATAATTTGGGAGGAAACTTCATCAAGAGAATGTAGGAAAGTGTATTTTAGAGTTTTATGTGGGAGTGATAGTGATATGTTGAGTCAGATTGAAATGAATGCAATGAATGTTAACATCTATGAAAAGTGATGGAAAGGAAGACATCAGTGCTGTGAAAATGTTGAAGTAAAGTGATAAAGTTGCAGTATAGGTAGTGTAATTGTTGAAATGTTAAAATATGGATGTAATTTATGGACTCATTTATATGTTATTTATTTAATACATGTGAAGTCTGCAACTGTGCCTGATTAGAAAAATCCATTATTATATCCCTATTACAAAGAAAAAAATACAAGTAGTGAATGCAGAAATTGTACTGGGGAATTAGTTTGTTAGTTATGCTTGGGAAGATGTTTGCCACAATTCTTATCAAATGGTTACATGAGGCAACAACATTTGGGAAACTCAGTATGATTTTTATCCCATACAGAACATGTATTTGTTTTTCTTCAGCAAACCATTGAGAAATCTGTGAATGTGAGTAAGAAAGTATATTTGTTGATTTAGAGAAAAGGTATAAAAAGAACAGACTTGAATTATGTACAGGTAGTCCTCTATTTACAGCAGTTCATTTATTGACCGTTCAAAGTTACAATGGCACTGAAAAAAGTGACTTATGACCATTTTTCACACTTATGACATAGTCAGGTGATCAAATTTTAAACACTTGGCAACTACAGTATTTTTCGCTCCATAAGATGCATCCCCCCCCAAGTGGGTGGAAATGTCTGTGCATCTTATGGAATGAATATTGTGTCCCAGCTGGGCTGCAGCGGTTTGCCAGACCTGGGGGGAAGGGGTTGGTGAGGCAGCGGTGACAGGCAGCAGCAGCAAATGGCGGCAGTGATCCCTGTTGCCTGGAACAGCTGATCAGCGGTATTGGAGGAGGTGGATCCAATCACCAATCAGCTGCTACCACTATGATTGTTGCTACGGTTTGCTGCTGCTACCGCTGCCGCACTAATCCCCTCCCCCCAGGTACCCTGCCATTGCTTCCTCCGTGTCTGCTGCCTTCACCAGAGAATGCTGAAGCCAGCAGTGGTGAATGGTGGCAGCGATTCCTGCTACCTGGAACAGCTGCTCAGTGACTGAATTGGCCTCCTGGAATACCGCCAATCAGCTGTTCCAGGTGGCAGGGATAGCTATTGCCATTTGCCACTGCTCCAGAGAAGGCTTCATCGTTCCCCAGCGGAGGCAGCAGACACAAAGGAGGCAGCAATGGTGGCATTTCTGGTTGGCCAGCCTGCTGATTGACGGGGCTACGGGAGGCCGGGATTCATCCGTCGTTCAGCTGATGAGTGGTGGGCATAACAGAGCAGAGCCATGACGAGCCACCTGCTGGGGCTGTGACAACATGCTGAAGCTGACCAGGCTGTTTTCTGCAAGTTTGTGAATGGATGTTACCAATAGCAATGATACAGCAATGGGAGAGCAATGAATAGCAATGCCTTAGATGGACCTGAAGATAGTATCATATATGAAGATAGTGAAGAAAGTGATATCAGTGATTGTGAGCAACCAAGTTTCATAAATTCTGACACTTGCCTTAAAGTCTCTCCTCATTTGTTAATGACAGTGATGATGGTTCTTAATACCGCTGTTAACTTTACATGGTTGAAATATTATTCTGCTATACTTTATTAAATATATTACTACACCATTTGATTCAGAATATTTTTTTCTTGTTTTCCTCCTCTAAACCTAGGTGTGGTCTTATGGTCAGGTGAGTTTTATAGTGCGAAAAATGTGGTATTTATTTTACAACTTTTGGAGGACATTCCTAGAAGATTCTGAAACTAAACAAACCTGCAATTTCTACCACGTTTCATGACTAGCTATACAATTTACTGTAGCAATGCCTTCCTACCACAACTCAATGTAATAAGCCTGTTCCATCAATCTCCAGGTGCTATTTAGATTATACCTCTTAGACTTCCTGATCATTTGTCATTCTGAAAATAAGGCAAACTGTAATTGAATAATTTCTGGAAACCTTAGGTTTGGAACATAATTAGTTCTTTAAAAAAGCAAGATCATATAAGTTTCTCCATTATAACTGACAGTACAAATAAAATCTCAATTCAACAACCACATTTAGTAGACTTTAAGTGCAATAGATTCAATTTCTGTCTTGACATTCATCAACAATAATAAATAAATTCTTTTGTACTTTAAATTGACTGGATGAGGCAATTAAAGTTACATTGCTTTTATATTCTATATACTTCACAAAGATTTATGTCATTTGAGCAATGACATGTATATACAGATGAAATAAACTGGTTCAAATGATTTTGGGATGTGGTTTTTCACCATATAATTTGTTCTTCATTATAGTTTGGTTTGATTTGGGTTTTTGTTTTTTGTTTTTTTTTTGTTTCAGGGAGCTGTTTTAATTGTTCTAGGCTCTGGGGTTATGGAAGCAACGCAAAAAACCCCATGTTTGTTGTTTTTAATTTTAATTGTTTTATATATTGTGGATACTGTCAGCCTCCAACTTTCTTTCTGAAGCTTCAATCTTATC
>JANHFJ010010521.1:80910-91736 GCA_032468195.1 Cerberus rynchops
ATGAAATAGAACACAATAGATGAATATGTGATTAAGCTTATTTCTGTATGGAGAAGTGATAATTCGGAATCTTGCTGCTCTCAAAAAAAGATAATTGTTTGGTGTTTGTTTGTGTAGTTATTTGTTTGTTGTTGAAAACTTAATAAAATTTTTATTAAAAAAACCAACTATTTTTATTTTTGTTTGGTTTCGACTAGAATGTTGTAAGTATGTATTTTAACCTTCTGATATAGGGTGTTTTTCTTTTTAATCAAAAGCGGTAAAAAAGTTCAAGTTCTATAAAATATAATCTTTTTGATTAGACTTAGCCATTCTTATTGTGGTTCCTCTGAAATTATATGATTGCGTCTTTTGTTTTTAAAGGGAAGATTTGTAATTTCCTGGATTTCCATGATAAAAATTGCATTTTTCGGCTATATTATGAAATATTTACATAGACTTTGTGTAAGAAAATAAGATACTTTATTACAATTAGTATTGCTTTTGTATAGCAGCATTTATTTTAAACTTGTATGCTTTTTAAATATTCCACAGGCAGCTTTTGAACATCATTTGGGACAATTATGTTATTAAATTTGAGATTAGCAAAGAATATACCATAGGCAAAATCATATATATAGAAAAAGAACGGTATTTTGTAACCATTTCCTATTTGTGAGTGTGTTGTGGTGCAACCAAGCACTATTTATGGAACCTCCAAAAGTAAAGAACGGTTGCAGTGTGGCTATTTATTATATGTACAAAGATGGAAAACTACAGAAACACCAATAATGGAGGAACAGATTGTTGGCTGAGTTTGTAGAAATGGCTAAATTACTTTTTTGCTTAAGAAGAGAACTGCAACTACTTTTATAAATGAATGCAAACCTTTTATAGACACTGCTGAAAATGGATAAAAACGAACTGGTGATTTTGGGATTTATTGATTAAAATGTTTTTAAGGGAAGAATGGAACTCTGGTGTGCAGTATGTGATGATGGCAATGCTATGTTTCTTGCTGCTGAAAAGAAAGTAGAAGTTTTTTTTTTAGATATCTTTTTTGTTATTTTTTAACTTTTATAATCCCTATTTTTTCTTCTGTCTTTCTGTAGTTTTTAAAAATCTTCATAAAATTTCTTTTAATAATCATTCATCGAAAAGTAAGGAGAGGTTACTAGTTAATTATCTGGCTATTCATTTTCAAATGTGTGTTACTTAGATGCAAGAACAAAATACTATAACTGAATATATGGAGATAGGAGCAAAAGTTTGAAATTAAGTCTTAAAACTGAAACAGTTGGGAATTGGGAATAAAATGAATTTGTTTTCTATATTAATTTGTTTTCTATAATTAATAATATGTTTGTTTTAGCATTCAGGTAAACATATGGGCATATGCAGGTTTTATTAGAATGTTTAGAGTGAAATTGTACACAAACTGCCTTTTGGGGGATGCGAGCAATATCACAACACTGTTGATACCAGTCTCACATTTCCTTGTCTCCCCTGGAAATGCTGCCTCCAGCAGATTTTCTATGTAGATACTTCCCAACTTCCAGAAACCACTTGAAATTAGTGGAACCTTCGGTCATGACCATAATTAGTTCCAGCACTTCGGTCAGCACCCAGTTTGATCGTGACTGTGCAGAAAAAAAATGGCATGGAAGGCAAAATCGGGGAAATCTGCCGCGCCGTTTGATTGCTACCTGGGTTTCTGTTCCTGACCAAATGCAAACAGTTTGCAAAATTTTGGTCGGCACCCGATTTGGTCATGGTGAGAGGAGTTCGTGATTAGAGGTTCCACTGTATTCTTCTTTATGTAGTTACTTGTTATTTTATATTAAATGGAGCTTTGTTTAACATTGCAGAATCCAAAATTGAAGAGGTGAGAGAAGGTCCTGAAATAAGCAATAATGATCTGAAAACAATTATCTTTAGATTTAATTTTGGCATGCTTTATTTATGGTTGGATAATCTATAGTGTTGCACAAAAATGACTGAACATTTTTAATGCATAAGCAGTGAAAATTAAAATAAAATCTAATACCTTGTTAAACAGTTAGCCTTCATTTTATTTTAGGAAAGTTTAGAACTGGTTGTTTCTCGGTAGGGAAAGTAAATTGATATATAACATAATTATGTTATGAAGAGTTCATTCTCAATGAGTGAATTATTCTAAGTTTGTAATAAATTATTCAGCGTTTGTTACTTTAGGTATAGTGATATCATATACACATACATATATAGTTAAAGCGACAACCTATAAACTTAATAGAAGTGATAAGAAGGACCATTCTATAAAAGAGGTTTCACACAACCAAATATTTTTATCCCTAGTCCACTGAATGTCATATTTGAGAAAAATTTTGAAATCAGATTCAAATATTCACTTTTTTTTAGCTGTGCTAAAAAAACAAATGCTATTTCTTATATGCAATCTGACAACAGGTTGAACTTCTAATGCAACCAATAAGAAACTGTTGTACAGATTTATTTATTTATTTTAGCGGTGATAGATTCTTTGTGGAACAAAAACATGAAAAGATTAAACTTGCAGAAATTCAGCATCTAGACTGCTTACTAAATTATATGAATGAAGATCAACTGTATAATGAAAGTGTTACCTGGAAAATATCACTAGTGTTACTAGTGAAAATATATTCAATATTTATAAATATCTCAAACTAGACAATCCATGAGATCATTTTCAATATATTTCCTTAACTAATTAAAAAAAAAAAAACCAGAATGACCATGGCCAGGCAAACAAGCAGTGGGAGCAGGAAAAACTCCTGGCTTCCTGCTGGCCAGGAGGTAGGCTTGCAAGGAGCATTGGAAATGATCATCATTATCTTGCAAAAATTCAATTCCACAAGAGTAAAGTGTCCCTGATTTTGGATGTATTATTTAAGATATCCCATTTCAGGTATATTGGTTTAAAAATTGTTGCCCTATGATATACCATTTCACCTAGTTGAAGGTTACAAGCAAATCAATATCTAGATGTCTAAAGGTATTTTGTACCTTTAGAGGTACAAAATATAAAGATATATACGGTATTTGGGGGATGCAGTGGCTAAGATGCTAAGCTTGTCAATCAGAAAGGTCAGCAGTTTGGCAGTTCAAATCCCTAGCGCCTTATAACGGAGTGAACTCCTGTTACTTGCTCCAGCTTCTGCCAACCTTGCAGTTCGAAAGCATGTAAAAATGCAAACAAAAAAATAGGAACCATCTTGTTGGGAAGGTAACAGCGCTCCATGTGCCTTTGGCGTTTAGTCATGCCAGCCACATGACCATGGAATCTTCATCAGACAGTGCTGTCTCTTCAGGTTAGAAACGAAGATGAGCACCTCCTCTTAGAGTCGGAAACAACTAACACATATGTGTGAGAGGAACTTTACTTTTATCTTAAAGCAGTGGTGAAATTCATTTTTTTTACTACCGGTTCTGTGCGCGTGGCCACAGGATTAAACATCACCAAGCACAGAATTACCATTACCATTACAACTTCACCAAAATTACAGTGTAATAAGGGGAGAGGCAGTTTCTGTGAGCAAGGCAATAAAAATTAGGCTAGAAACAACTGCTTTATTTACAGAATTAACCCTATAAAATTAATTTTACAGGATTAACCCTGCAAAGTGGGGAAAAAAAACAAAAGTTATTCTTCGAATAACTGGTTCTCTAAATTGCTTATAATTGTTACCACCAGTTCTATAGAACCTGTGCGAACCGGCTGAATTTCACCTCTGCCTTAAAGGTATATTTATATTTGCATTTCAGTAGAACGAGGCAATAAATGTGCAATGCTTTATTGTCTTTTCAAAGCTTATATTATGAATACGTAGGGGGAAAGAAGTTAATACAGTAAATGCTTCAGTTAACAATCCTGCTCAAGATACACACATCTCATCGAATATATAGTGATTTATTTATTTATTTTATTTATTTAATTCAATTTCTATATTGAATTAAATTCAATTTAATTGTGCATTTAATAATAGTGCATTCAGCTAATTCTTTATTCATGAAAGTAAACACTAATTAGTAATAACAAAGAAATAATCTGGAATCAAAATTTCAAGACTGCTAATTTAAAATTTTATAGTTGGACATTTTACACATAATGCTAATCATCAACATCCGCAGAAGTCTTCCTTTAAAAATAAAGCAGGCAAATTAGTTCATGCATTGTCTTGTGATAGTAGTTTTCAAATCACTGTTCAGTATAGGTGCTTTTAATGGTTATAGTGAATAAGAGTGGAGGTGGTGAGAAATTTTTTAGACCAAGTGCTGGATTTTCTTGCATAATTTTCCTTATGCTGGATGTTTCTTGTTTGGTTCTTTTCTCCTTCTTGTGCATTTCCCGTTGCATAAGGTAGTGAAGATCAATCAAAAATACTGGACTTCAAAGAAGCATCACAATGATGCATATTAGCAACAGACATATTAAGATAAGACAGAAGTTTACAAAAAGCTCCTGAAGCCTTTGTCGAGTTTGTGGATGCACCTCAATAGTTGAGGCTCTCCTCAGAGCAGAACGAGTTATGTACTGGACCTTCTCCATGGCAACAGGAAAGCAGAAATTTAAGAAAGAATGGATTTCTAAGAAGCAGAGATTTTCAGGGAGAGTACAATGTGCTTAATATCTTCCGTTTGAGAAGTTTAAGAATCTTTGTGGAGCTAGGGAAAGTAGGAAAGTGAAGTTAGAATTACAGCATACAGTGGTTTAATCAGCAAGCGTAGATTATTTCAAGGTGATAGAATGCAACACATTGTATAGTGAAACAAAGTCTTAATAAGAAACAAAACGTATACTAGTATTCTAAATGCAGATTGTGGTAAGTATATTTTTGTGCTTTCATGATATATAAATTGGATAACTATAACCGTACACAAAATTTGTGAACAATTTAGCCCTGCTGGATAAAACTAGATACTCTAAAAAGATATTCTGTTGTGTAAAATAACCTGCATAGGAAAGCAGTCTTGAGAGACAGTAGATGTTTGACACATCAGTTGTGATTTGTGACTCACTGAGCTGAGTTCAGTCTACCAACCATGTATGGTGATGACTCAGAGGACTCATTAAGCCTTCTCTGTCTGCCCACAAAAACAAAAACTCTGTCAAGTACCTGACAATCCAAAAAACATAGTTGGTGGGCTATGTTCAGTTTGAACCATGAGTTTTGCTGGAATGGTTTGCATAATAAATATGCTTCACAGTCTCTGCTTTTCCCGACATTATTTTCAGCCCTATTTGATTCTGGAGAGATTAAGGGCAATAGTCTATTAGCCATCAAAAATATGTCCAGTTTCTTTTTTTGGCTTACATTTGTCAAGGGTTGATACTGTAATAACAAAACTGTATTCTCAAGGGACTCGGTAAAAATGGTATCACTCTTCTGGCCAAATATGGACACATTTATTCTAAAATGTTTTCCATCCAGCTATCATGAATTAAATACTTAAACATTAAACAAATTTGTTAACTTAATATTTGTCAGATATATACCTCATAAATAGCTGATAGAAATATTTATTTTATTGACATGTTGTGTAAAATCATAGATATCACTCTGTTAAATTTCACATTGCAATGTCATTTATTTGTAGAATTTTCCATGCTGTTTGGAAGGATCAGCAATTTACTTGTTGATAAAATATAATTCTGTTTCTGACAAGATTAGCAGCTGTTATTTCAATATTTAAAACATGGAAAAGAAAAAACTAAAAGAATTAATGATTAATCCTTCTTACTAGCCTTCGTTTTACATCAGTATGCAACAGTCAGCTGACATTTACTTGATTTAATGCTATCACTTTGCTTACAAGTATTTGACTTTGGAAGCATTTTAGAGTTCTTTCTTTTATACCTGGAGATAATATCAGAACTTGAAGGAAATGGGAACCCTATGCAAATTTTTAGACCAATTGGGACTGCAATTCAGTTTTTGTTCTGAAAAGGTTACTATTTAAAATTAGTATACATAGAACATTTTTCTTGTGCCTAAAAAGTGAATTCTTGTAATTATGCTGTAATAGTGTTTTTCTGTGTTTTCATATTTACATTTGAATTTTTTTCCATCTCATTTGAAGTATTAGGGACACTTGAATCCCTCAAATCAGTTTAATTGAAATTACAATTGAGTATATTAAGATGTCCCAGTGTAGAAAAGCTGTTTTGAAAGATGACCAAGTACTTTTTCTTTATTTTAATAAAAAATAAACAAAAAGGAAATTCATTCACATGTTATACTTTGTTTTCTTATGTCCCAAGCAACACACGTTCCAGTTGAAGAAAGTCAGTAGAAATTCTGTTAGTGGCTTTCTATTTTGTTTATGTTGTACAATACTGTTTTAATTCCAATTGTCATAACTATTGGACAGCCCACAATCCTTTTCAATTTTTTAAAATTGAATCATGTTTTAAAATGATTTTTTTGTCTGATAGCTATTATAGACTTAGTTATTTTAAGTAAAATGTTTGTACTCTCACTCTCTAGTTTATACAATATAAAGTATGGGACAAGGGTAATTATATTTTACAGTGCTTTTTCTTAGTGAAAGGTTGCTTTAGGGCCAACCTGTTAAAATGTCTGTTTTTATTAGCCAGTTAGAAGCAGTTACTTTTATTGAGGTTTTCCATCCTGACTGATTCTCATCAGAAGCAGTTACTTTCAATATGGCGTAGCAATGGGACTACACAGTTTTTGCAATAATTTTATTCAACAGTTGTTAAAAACACATATGGTTGTGTGGGGCAGTTAGAACTTCCCAAAAGTAGGTTAGTCCATATGCTTAAACATAGGTTTAAAATGCCCCATAATAATATTGAGTGTTTATGGTGATATAATACAACAGAAGTTAACTTGTGGAAGAAAAAGTTAGTAATATGAATCCATCCATAATTATACTGTGAAGGATCTTTTTTTAAAAAAAAACATTATAATTATAAGCTGAAGCCTAGTATACATGTAAATAACAATGAATAAAAAATAAAATGTTAATGAATAGGATTAGTTTCTTTGTTTTATGTATTGTTCAGTGAAAGGCTGGCTGGGTATGTTTCTGGAAGGTTCTGAAAACTTACTAATCGTTTTATTGGTTTTCAGGACCCCAATGATGGTCTTTTAATTTCCTCAATTTTTACCCTTCCTGATTTAAATGTAGTCTTTTAATGTTACAGTTTCACTGTTGTTTAGATGTTATATTTTGTTAAAATTTATGTCAGTCTGTCTATCTGTCTGTGTGCTTGTTTTAGAAACTATCTTGACTTTGTTGTAGTTCTAGAGTCAAACCTCTTTTACAAACAACTGAATAGTGAGATTGTTTTTCCATTAGAGATCATGAGTTTCCTGCTGCTTGAAATTTTGGCAGGTGTCAGTTATTAATTTCCATACAAGCAGCCAGGTTTTCTTCACAATCTCCATTGTTTTAGTTGGGAATCTAAATTATGTGGTCAGTGATGGATCTGAAGTAAAATATATTTTAGAAAAGATTGCATTATACTATTAATTAAAGGTAGAAATTAACAGTTTAACAAAATAAAAAATAATACGTTAAGAGATAAATAATAGGAAATGCCAAAGAACTGTAAGAAGGAAGTGGGTCTTCATAATAAGTGTGTCAAGAAAGTTGAAAAGAGACAATAAGTGGAAAGAAATACTAATGTTGAATGTTAACAGGAAATTAAAGATTATTGAAAAGTGGATAATTTAGTGTGATACTCTGCCTCCTTTGTAATCCAAGAATCGCATTGGTAGATGTTTTCTCAAAAGAAATAATGGAAATGCCCTTACCAGGTTTGTTTTGTTTTTAAAGGAGGGTTAGGTATATTACAGCCTAAGAGCCAAAAATGTTCATTGTACAAAATTTACAAATTTTTGGGTCTATTTAGTTTTGAAACTGAATTTGTATCTGGTGAAAATGCAACTTTTCTCTAAGAATATATTATTCCATAAATCAGCTTCTAAATTTTGCTAACACTAATGTTGCATTCTATGCTGTTTACATAAGAGTAAACCTTACAGAATATACTGGAATTTTATCCCAAGTAAGCATTATTAGAATTGCACTGTTAATTAATAATATACCAAATGGATAACAGTGCAAACAAAATTTTATATTAATTCTGGATATTTTAAGAGTGTTTCCTACTAAAATGCTTTGGTTTTGCTATTTTCAAGAGGTTTTATTCTTTTTTTTCTCATTTTTGTTCCTGTTATTATTTAGTCTTTGATGTTAGTTTGGGATTTAATAGATGATGAAATAATTTTATATCAGTTATTTGGAATCGATTTGACAACTATCCTGCACAAAATTAGAGTCTAAATTCAAGATATCTATAATGGGCTTAAATAGTTTGGTCAGGAACTGTAGGATCAGAACTGTTGACTAGGATTCAGAAAAGGACTACTAGATCTGCTTACCAACCATTCTTTATCCATGTATTTCTTGAACATCAGATCCCTGATTCTATTCCAAAAACGATAGTATTAAAGCCAGTACTGTATGTCCAAACAGGGACTTCTGCTAACGGTCTTCCCTATATTACTCTTTTGGGACTTCTCTGATTTGCTTCCTGGATCCAGTATCTCCTTAAACATATATGATTCATTTGCTGGGCAGTAGTAAATATAAACACACACAAAATACACATTGTTGACACCAGATCTGATATATGGATACTACAAATAATTGTTTTAAAGGGAAACTATTGAATGTGTCTAACAAAAGTTAAACTAGAAGAGGAGAGGAATGCTAACTAGCAATATCACTTAGACTTATATAACGCTTCGCAGTACTTTACAGCCCTCTCTAAGAGATTTCCAGAGTCAGCATATTGCCCTCAACAATCTGAGTCCTCATTTTTTACTCAGAAGGATGGAAGATTGAGTCAACCTTGAGCTGGTGAGACTCAAACTGCTAAACTGCAGGCAGACAGCAGTCAGTAAAAGTAGCCTGCAGTACTGCATTCTAATGCTATAGTCTACTTTTTTTTTTTGCAGAAAGAGCTGAAATATTAGATTTAATGTCATTTACTAGGTTTCTTTCTTCTCCACTTTTTTCTTTTTCTTTCTCTCCTCTCTCCCTCTCTTTGGCTCTAACATGCATACAGAATGCTTGATTGCTTCTTTTATACAACAAAAATAAACACAGAAATGTCTTACACTTGAGTTCTATATCAAATTATAATGTTCAACAAAGGTATAGACTGTTTCTGAAATCAGGATCATTAATTGGAAAATCAAAAGTTCTATTATAATAAAAGTAGAATCCCTTACCTTAACAATTGATGATTACCGAATTATATGAAGATGTGCTGTGGGAAACTAAAAGATGTTCTCTGTCATCAGATTTATGGGAGCAACTGAAGTTCACTGAAGGGAAAAAATAACAAAAGTTTCATAGGCTGGGCTCATGATGTCATTCAGGAATTTAACTCCAGTGATTGGTTACACAACAGATTGCAAGAACAGAGAAGATTGCAGAGCTAGCCTTGTTTAGGGCAAGGAGTTTAGTATTTGATTTCCCAGGGAAAAAGTAGAGATAGAAATGAGATTGCATGTCCATAATTCAAAAAATCCAAACAAACAAATTATAGTTCTGTTAATAATATTTAGATAGCACTTGTTCATTTCCTTCCATTCAACTAGAATGATAATACTCACCTTTAGGTATATACACACATAATACTACTAGGTATAAAAAAAAAAAAACCATCAAATTGAATGTACAATTTACATATACTTAGGGGTAATATACTTGGATTGCAGAAATCTGGATGACCTCTGCATAACATTAAAGATATACCCCAAACTCCAACATTTAGTGGTCATCCAGATTTTTGCAACCCAAATGTGATAGCTCAACACAAGCTAATATTCAGATAATTTTTCAGTTAATAGATCTGTATACCGCAGATACTTGAAATGAAACTTCCAACTGTTCTTAAAATGTTGTGTTGAAGAGTTTATAGTGTTCATTTTAAAATTATTTTAAATATTTCAGTACTGCTTTATATAATCAGGAGACCCTGAAGTCTACTGAAATGACATTTGTTGTTCATTGGTGGGAGAAGGGCATGACAGTCTGGTATTGTGTGCTTAAATTAGCATTTGGATTTATAGTCCAGATAATTTGGACATTGAATGAACATGCAGTCTTGTTACTATGTATACTTCTTACTTAAGCATTTCAAGAGATCATATTGTCAGGTGAATCTGCAACATTGGCAACAATATAAGATATATAGCTTAAGGTGACAGGTGATTTTGGCCTGTCTTTTAGCTGAGATAAGCATTTCAGGGTGATATAAGCAGCAGTCTTTTAAGTAACAGTTATTGTTGTTTGTCATTGTTGAAAGTACACAGGCTTTTAAGAGAATGGTATTTGCTCTTTCAAAAAGAATCTTCTTAAGATAGATTAGTTATTCTTTTGTTTAACATACATGGCATTGATATTTCACTAACGTTAGCCAACCTATTGGAAAAGGTGTCCTGTGTTTCATCTAATATTTATTTATTTAAAAGATGCATGGCTAGTATTCTATATGCATAAATTTTATTTTATTTTTATTCAGGTAATTAAAACTAGTGTTTATTCAGGTAAGTAAAACTACTTCCCTAAATTAGATGCTACTTAAGAATTTTGGAAGTTACATTTTCAACTCATCTGGAGGGCCTCAGCTATGGGCTGAGGAATGCAGGTGCATTGGGCATGTTGGCTTCTGTTACAAATTAGTTGGATATACAGTGGGGAAAAAAGGTATTTAGTCAGCCACCAATTGTGCAAGTTCTCCCACTTAAAAAAATGAGAGAGGCCTGTAATTGGCATCATAGGTA
>JANHFJ010010521.1:91748-104916 GCA_032468195.1 Cerberus rynchops
CAAATACTTATTTTCCACCATAATTTGCAAATAAATTCATTCCAACTCAGCCAATGTGATTGTCTGGATTTTTTTTTTCTTATTTTGTCTCTCATAGTTGAGGTCTATCTATGATGCCAATTACAGGCCTCTCTCATCTTTGTAAGTGGGAGAACTTGCACAATTGGTGGCTGACTAAATACTTTTTTTCCCACTGTATGCTGTTATGCTGCACATTTCACCTTCTTACATCTTGGCATCAATACATTAGAAATCTTAATTAAACCTAATGTAATTTACTGTGCATGTCATTTTTGGTTAATTTTCTTTTAATTCCAGTAGGAAACAATACTGTAGATTTAGATTTCTTTTTTCAAAACTTTTAACATCCCAATTATCCTTTTATCTGTTCGGATCTCTCAAGAATATCAGTTTTCTTTTCTTTTTTTTCAGGTGTCATGTTTGGAAAGCAAACTGGCAGTTGTGAACTATGAAGGGTGTGGTACCATGTCAGGATTTAAATCTCATGGCCTTGATTCAGTCACCCTATTCCAAAATCTGAGTTTCCTTTCTCTGTTCCTACCTGTAACAATAATGCAAATCATTCATCTATGATCTTGGGGTCCCTTTGCTTAGAACCCCAATAAGTAAACTATACATGCGTGACATGTACTGTATATTTTCATATGTCTAATATACTGTTTAGACTAATGCCATTTCATCAATTATTGGGTTTTATATGACATTTTAATCCCATCCTTGTACAAGTTTCTATTCCTGTTTACAGTAGACTTCATAAAACTTGGTGCTTTGTTCCTCACAGATTTGAAATTTTTGTAATAATCTGTAAAACGAGTTGGTCAGCCGTCTCTTCAAGACCTGTATCAAAAAATCATATATAATGTTATACTTTCTCCAAACAGAATTTTTTAAATAAAGTAAATCTGACCCATTCTTCCTTGAATTTAATATTTGCAAATTGTAGATAAGCTCGGGTGTGCAGGATATTTGTAGGGGAAGAGAAAGACTTTGAAATACTTTTTGAAATTAAACCAGAAAATTCCTGAGAAATATTAGAAAAATATGAATGATTTGGAAAATTAGCACACTTAAAAACAGCATGCTTTGTTTTTTAATTTGCTTCAAGGGACAAAAATATGCAGCTGCTGCTTACATGACCTTAAATGGAAATAATCTGGGCTTTCTCCAGAGGGATTAAGAATCTACTACTAGAGCTTCTTTCTTTCTTTCTTTCTTTCTTTCTTTCTTTCTTTCTTTCTTTCTTTCTTTCTTTCTTTCTTTCTTTCTTTCTTTCTATTAGATTATCTGGAATATTAATTTAGGGAGGAAGATTTCTATATTTTTCAGTAGAGTTTTACAAAAAATATCATGTATTTGATACACAAGCTGGCATTTTACATTCACTGTACATTTAAGTACACTGTGTGCAGGTGTATACATATTTCAGACATCTCCAAATGTATGCATAGAAGGTTGCAAGTCATGATCTTGACAGTATATACTGGCATTATTTATTGATTCAAAATGTTGTTTCTTGTATATGGTTGTACATCTAGAAACTGACATATACAATAGAACAGCAAGAATGTTAAAATTATATTTCAAGTTTCACTGTTTATACTGAATTATGTTTATAAAAGACTTCATGAGGATCTAATCATTGGCATCTTAATTTTAGAAGATTACTAATATAGGTAGTCTCAATTTACAACTAAAATTGGAACTGGACTTTCAGTCACTATGTGAGGCAGTCATTAACTGAGTCACCAGATGACTGAATCCAATTCTATGACAATTTTTATCTTGCTGAAGCAAATCTCTTGGTTGTTAACTGAATTCATCATACTCAATTGAAAATTCTTTTCAGATTCCAGCTTGGGAAGGTCACAAAACGTAATAATATGACTGCAGAATGCGGCAACCAGTTGTAAATATGAACCAGCTGCCAAGTACCTCACCCGAATTGCAATTACATGATTACAAAGGTGGTCTGATGGTCATAAGTGTGAGGATGGGTCTTAAAAGACTTCTTCTGAGGCTGTAATAATTTTAAACCATTATTAGATGAATGGTCATAAATTGAGGACTAGGGTATATTTCTCAGACAACAGAAATCTATCACAGCCTGTTATCAAGACAAGTGGACTAGTACGTTCAAACAGTATAATGGAGTTTTGTATGTTTTGATTTGCTATGCACTATAGTAAGAAAGATGTTTTTTATATTAATGAATTCAGAAAGAACTAATCTATGTAAATTAAAAATTGTCCTAAAGATAAACTATTGTATGTAATAATTTTTTTCAAAATCAGTGGTAATTTTAAAGCTTTACTTGTAACTGAACTTTTACATAGATGCTTTTTAATTCTATGCCATTTTTTTCTTTGCCCTCTTGATGACACCCATGTGTTAAGAATGGTTTTCCTTTTTTTAAAAAAGCAACTTTTTTTAGAAAAAGGAAAGTATTCACTGGGAACACAACCAAAATGCTTGTTTGAATAACAGCAAATAAGACTAAATTTAGAATGTTAACATAGAACATGAAAATGCTATTAATTCTCCTTTAAATGTTCTTTCTCTTCTGTACTCTTGACCAGGTTTGAAAGAATATGAAATATTGTATGTGACTACCATATTTGAATGTGCACAATCTTTTATTTATTAGGTTACGATTTGATATCTTCATCCAGTAATTAGAACTATTACAATACTAAGTATTATAAATAGAATTGTCTTTCAACCTATCAAATTACTGGTATATTGTGGCATCTGAAAAGAATGACTTTTCCCTGGTATGCAGTTTACTAGATAATAGATATTAGATAATTGCTATATAGTTAAAGTATAGTTTAACATCTATTATCAACACTGAAGATCAATTCACACATGTTGATGATATGATGGCTATCCCAATTATACGTTGTCATCATGCAGTCTTATAGCACCATGAGATTAATGTATATTTTAAGAAGGTGGGGAGAGAGGTTTTTAATGATATTTTCATCTTTGGGCCTATAGTATTTAGAGAATAAATCTTGGAAAGTTTTAGAGTCCACATGTAGTAATAGAGATCTTTGAAAGCTGCTAAGCATATTTCATATTTCATTTATTATTTCATTAATAATAAATGATTTTACTTTGATCCTAAATCACATGAGAAGCTTACACAGTGGAACAAACATAATTTAAAAGTAGCAGAGAAGGTATTTTATTGGGATGTTTACATTAAATAATGTGTCATTGCTTTAGGTCAATTGATTTTAAAAAACATTAGGATATGTGAATATGAGTAATCATATATTGCTTAAATAGTACAAACCAAATATGCTAGCAGCCTCCTTGAGGTTTTAGGATCCTTAAGAGATGCAGTGATTCAATGGAAACCAATAATTAAATGTTATAAAGAAAAGTAGAATGAAAGATAGTGTTGGTAGTATTTGAACTATGGAATGGAATGAAGAATTGGGGTGCCTAATTTTGGAGAATCAATAGGCTAAGAATTAAAAAAATATATTTCTTATGAATAAAAAAATGAAGTTAATTAATCAGAAAATATTTTGTAATTATTGGGCCTGCCTGTCAGAGGATGCTTAATCCATAAAGCATTGTCTTTTCAGTCCTGGTATTAACCAAATGTTCATACAAGGTTGCCTGAAGTAACATACTGTATTTGTTTTAACCTTGCACAAATAAACTAACTGTATATTCTTTCCTTTTACTTCTAATAGTTTTAATTTTTAGTTCAAATATTTTGTAGGATTTGATTTTTCTTCATGTTTTCTTTATCCTATCACACACAGTTCTTTGGATCTTTAATAAGTATTTTGTAAATCCAATAAAAAAAAAAGATATCCATATAATTTTTTTAATTTATAATTTCTTCTGATTTTTTTATTTTTAAAATGTTAGCCAATTTTTTATGGAGAGGTTTTGTTTTCAATATATCTAGAAACACATCCTTTGCCAAGTTAACGCTGGCCTGTTATTTGAAAATTCACTTTCAGTACCATCTTTATCTTCTCAGGTAAAAATTTGTTCCACATTTGTTATTTCTACAATAACATTTTGGACATTACTGGTATCTATCTATAGAGGCAGACATCAGGTCTTAAAATGTTGATATTATGGCTACTGGTTTCTGGCTCCATTCTTAGTATTTTCAGTGTGTAATATTTTGATCATTTTATAGATTCCAGTTAATTAACACAAAAGATGGGCTTGTGTCCCCCCCCGCCTAAAATCTTTAGTCTCTTCTAATGTCCAGTTTTAAAATCATAGAATTACTTATGTTTGTTTTATCTTTAAAAGCCAAAACAGATCTATTTCCAACAGGAAGCTGCTCTTTCTTTATAATTAATTCCAAAATACTATTGTAAAAGTTTCTTTCTTTTAAATGTATACTACCCTTAATCCATTCATAACTTTCCAAGTTCAAAATCTTATCTATCTTTTTGCTCTTTATTTCAGATTTTTAAAGAAATTTAAAATGTCTTTAAATTTTTAAGGTTATGATTGAAGGTAAACTCTTCCAATGTTTTCAAACTTGTTGTTTCAAGGGTCTCTTAATAGCTTAAGCATTATTAATAAGCAATTTCAAAAAATGATTGTAAAGAAACTTACTCTATGTTTTAAGGAATATATACATAATACCTATTTTGAAAAGCCTCTATGCTATAAAAATGAAACTTTGATGCAAATGTTGCTATATAATCTAAATTTCATAAGCTTAAAGATTTATTTAGTTTATGTTGCTATTGTTATCACAGTATATACAATTATTTCTATTAGTTTATATTTTGTAGCTTTTTTACATTAACTTTATGTTAATTTGTTCCCAAATTATCCTGAGAGTTTTTGAATGTACATGTTATTGAAGAACATCATGAGAACATGGTATGTTTTCTTTTCCTGCTCTGCACGCCATGATTTATCACAATGCATTTCTTCTTTTTTTTCCCAGTGCTTTTCCACAAGTACAAGGTCTGCTTTTTTCAAATCAATCAAGTGTTGATCCTTTAGTTTTAACAAGAATCAGCCAATAAGCTTGTCACTTGAGCTTCACATTATGGGCTGAGAGAGAACAACTAGCCTAAAATCATCCAACCAGTTAATAAGCCTAACGCAGGACTAGAACTCAAAAAAAGGCTCCTGGTTTCTAGCTTGGTACCTTAACCATTAGAACAAACTGGCTCTCTTTCCATTTTCTCTTATTAAACTTACACTTTTTTTTCTAGCAGTCAACATCTCAATGTGCAGATCACAATTTAGATATCTGATCATGCAGAACACCCATATGCGGAAAATATAAATTAATGTGTGTTTGTTCTCAGAGTTATAAAACTCTAACCATAGTAATGTCAAACTCTAATCATAGTAATGTCATCATGTATTTGATAATTACAAATGTAGATCAGTTTACACAATAATTTTTAGCAGCAACACTACTACTTTGCCTGTAGTCATTTTGGAAGGCTTGTTGACTGAAAGCTCAAGTCATAAAATCAGATTTTTGAATTCCTCTTTCATCTTGTCTACCATTTTGCACCAGAAAATATTACATGTCTGGCAAAAAAAATGTGCTAAGAGACTTGTAACTTTTAAACTGTGTTGAGTGTTTTCCTGATAAACTGTTCCAGGAAAGAGTGAGATTAGTTGTGTTCTTTGACATGTTTTGAGTGCTGGATGAACACAGAGGCAAAGACATATGAAGGAGAGATAAAAGGCTGTAATGCCAATTGAGGTACTGTTCAGTAACAAATAATTCTGGAACTGGATTATTTCCATTTTAGCAGCGATTATTGACTAGAGGCCAGAGATTGTATTTGTTGCTTTAGTGATGGTTTTTCAGCTGTGTTTTATACTAGAGAACATTCCGGCTTTGAACAACTTAACTAGAATTTACAGAAACAATTAAGAATAATCACTTTCAAATCTTAGATCTTCATTGTCAGCATCATACTTTCTGATTAATTAGTATACCCTGTCTAGAGTTTACTATTAGCTTTTCTTAACTTGCATCCAGAGAAATTTTAAAGCATAAGTCATGGCAGAATTTTGGGCACTGCATATGCCAAAGAAATGCTGAGAGGGAGAGCAACTAACATCCTCATAGACAGATGTTATTATGCCACGTGATGGCAAGGAACATGTAGTGTGGCTTGTGTCAAAGAGAATATAGGATTCAGCATCTCTAAGGACTTTACCACCAATAAATGATGATCACCTATAAAACCCTTCATGACATATATCCTAGTTATTTATGGGACTGTCTAACCACAATACTTTCTACCCACTTGCTATGTATTGTTGGGCAGATTTGTTACCCTCAAACCCCCTTCATTCAATGTCTTTTCATGGAACCAAGGAAGAGTGCCTTCTGTGTTGCATCCCTTTCCTCTAAAATAGCATTCCTGTAGATGTATGGATGGTGCCACTCTCTTAGGGTCTGGAAAGTTCTTCAAGATCTGGCTCGGTTCCCAGACTTGGGGTTATTCTATTTGTGAAGACCCTGGCATGTTTTTTTTTAATGTAATAGCTGTTTCTTTGTTTGGGCTACAATGTTTTGTTATGTTTTTAATTGTTTCAATTACATACAGTATTTTGATATATTGTAAGCCACCCAGACTTAAAAGTTTTGGAGTGGATGGCCATGATAAATTTAAATCATTGTCATCGTCATCATCATCATCCCTGAACTGCAAAACTGATATGCAGGTTTTTCCCATTGGTTAGTAGCAGTCCTGTGGAGATGCACATAGGTCATAAACCTATTATATGCTTATGACACAGTTCAGCCGGTTTCAATGATTTTTATGGGAGATCTAAATCTTTTCCCTTGAAACAGTGATTTACTTAATACATGGCATTCTACGCAGCTGAATTCTGTTTGTTGACAAGTGGTTTTGTGCATTAATTTAGTAATACACAAATTCATTTGTTCAGCCTTTGCTCAAAGAATTGAAGGAACTATACTAGCACTCTGGTCTCCATTTTTTTCATTTCAACAATCCCATGAGTATGACTTGTACTGAAAATACTCTGTAAAATCAATATTGTATTATTCTCTTTTTATTATAAATGCACATTTTGGCAACAAGACAGCATATTGAGGAATGAATGTTAATTAATATCCTGTATTATTTGTTAGCTTTTTTTAACTTTACCTTTGTTTACTAACATTCTTCTCTCTTTTTACTCTAAAATATACATTGCCTATTTATAGGCAATTCACACATTTATAGGAAATTCACACATTAAAGCCAAAACATTTATATTCATGTTTAGAAATAAAAGCACATAGGAGAATATCAGTACAGTTAATTACTTTAGAAGATGTATGAATAGCATGTCCTTATCTGTTCTTAAAGGTTCTTGGAACTAAACATATATTGTATTTTCTTACATTCACAATTATCTTTCTATTAATTTTTATTCATGGAGTCAAATTCCAGTGATTATCATTTAGAATTTTTATGAAGACAATATATATGTTTTTCTCAGATGGTTTTTATCAAGCTGCTGATTTTTGAAAGTGGCCTATCAAAGATCCTTATAGTGTCAAGTTGCAGAGGTCAATTTTCTGGAATGAAATAAAAGGTTAAACTCTACCTTTTTGTTGCTATACATTTTCATTTTTTAAAATTGACTAATTTCACTTTCAGCAAGTATAGATCTTCTCAGAATTTCTCTACTTTTCTGGATGATAAATAGGATAAGGTAGCTTCTTTCCCTTTTGAAAGACTTGTTTTGCTACCTGTCGGTGGACTATACCTCTTCATAAGATAGAATCTATATTTGACTTGGCTTTACTATTCAGTTAAATTTTCTTGGCTATTCCAGATCGATTGTTAATTGAAATTAGAAGATTCTTCTTTCTTGCAATGTCTCTTACAAATGATCGAAACAGTCTTCATCTTTAGTAAACCCATTTGCTGAATCTTTTCATACACCTTTGGAAAAAGTATTTAATTTTTCAATCGTTTACAATACATCATATCATAGTTAGTTACATAGACCTAGTTTGGTAAGCGATTAAGGTGCCTATTATTATTCAGCTGAAATATTTTACATTGTTTTAACTTTTTAAATGTATGGTTTTATTCAATCATGTAGTAATATATTGGAGTTCAGGAAAAATGTTATACTTTTGATTTCAGAATTTAAAAATTGATAGGCATTTAGAAATTAATAGGGCTCTAGGAACTTCAAAGAAGGTGAAGGAGTGTAATGATCTTTAGTGAATTTCATTGTAATAAGAAGATAATATAAACACTTATTAAAACAAGTGTTTCTATACTTAGGAGAGACTGTCTGTTATCTCTGGAAAATTCCAGACACACTTGCTCTGAACGTCATCTGAAGTGTCACCTAAAAGTGTTGTCTATAACATTGGCCAGAATATAAGTTGAAACTTTCTGAAAATGTGTGACTGACTTTAGAGTAGATCGTAGCAGATGTATTAGATATTTTCTTTCTTAAAATTTTGTAATGGGTCCGTGCATCTTTGCAAGTATTTCTCACAGTGAAGTGTGTTGATTGTAAAGGTGTTACAAAAGAAGAAGAGATGAATTAGAACATTACATATGAGACACAAATGTTTTTCCTCACATTAAACATTAATATCCTGTAGTAACCAGAAAGAAAAAGCAGGTAAAATAGCTCATTTAAGCTCCATGAAATATTTCCTGCTTGGATGTAAAATTGCTAAATGAATCTGCACTAAATTATTACTCAGATGCTGAGGATAGTTGATCATATGTGATTTGTCTTGATATACTGAATTCAGAATATGAGGTTTCTGCATTTCTCTGGCTTGATCAGGTCTTCTGTCACATATAGCAGTAAGCATAGATACCATCTGAAATACTGTTAATTACATACATGCAGTATAATTTTTGGAGGAAAAAGCTATAGACCATTTGTACATAAAAAAGATTTGTATGAAAGAATCTTTCCCAAATAACAAAGTCCAACAGTTGACATTTTAGAAAATTCTAAGTGTACAAAGTTGTTTAGTTTAACCAGTATATTCACATTGCATGTTCTAAATATTGTATTTTTTGCTTTACAATTTATTCTTCATAATGTTTATAGTACTAAAATGTAGAAGCCAAAGCCAAACTCACTTTTATGATAACTTTCATTGGTCTATAGCAGTGGTGGCGAACTTTTTACTTACCAAGTGCGAAAAAGCATGCACTTTGCATGTGCCATCTGCATTTGCGTGCAGCTCCTCCATGTGCGCTGCATGCAACCGCACCATCTGCGCATGCATGCAGTTTTTGCATGTGCAATGCACATGTGCTGTGTGCAAGCACGCACACATGAGTAATCATGTGTGCATGCACAGGAGAGCTCCAAAGACCAGCTGGATTTCCTGCTGCAATTGCGCACATGCACAGCAGAGGCCCGAAGACTAGCTGGGTCTCTGTAATTGCGCATGCATGCATGCATGAGCAATTGCATGTGCATGCTCAGCTGGAGGTAAGTTGGCTGACAGCCTGTGTGCTCAGCAAGATGGCTCGGCATGCCACCTGTGGCACCCATACCATAGGTTCGCCATCACGGATATATGGTATATGATTCCAGTGCAAAAGTGCAGGAAGAAAGAACTGGTCATTTCCATGGTCCCACAAGTATCTATATTACCAGAGGTAGGATTCAACCAGTTTGCACCTATTTGCTAGAACCGGTTGTTAACTTTTTAAGCAGTTTGGAGAACTGCTGGTTCACCTGGTCATTAGGGCAGAGCACCAGTTGTTAAATTATTTGAATCTCAACACTGTATATTATGCTTACGTTTCAAGAACAATACTTGCTCAGACAGATCAAACTTGATTAATGAAAAAATAGACCAAAGAACTGATATAAATGTTCGAAGCCAGTGAGTCCCTAGGCAGTTGATTGATACATCTCATACAATATTGTCTACCCTGATTCATATTAGTCCACTGAGATTTCAACATGAGGTCTTTTAGGTGGTGTTCATCCACTCTATAAACCATAAAGTATTATGTTTGGATTGGAGTTAATGTATTCTGTGAACCTAGACATATAATGCACCGTAATGTTTTATGATTGAATCCAGAGGTACACAATTTGTGGCTACAGCAAACTGAATTACATTATATGAACCCAGCTTAGAAAAAGGATTTCACGAAGCAATTTTTCAAAAGGAATTTCAGAGGGAAAGGTGATACAGTTGGGAAGAAGGGGTCATGAAGTCTGAACAAAAATGAGACCTACAGAGATACATACTTCTGATTCTTGTCTGGGCAGACGCTTGAACAGATTGTTTATTCTAAAGGATGTCCCCCTACTGTCATTACACTGATCAAACCAGAAAGCAACTTTATATTCTAGAGTGGGAATTCAATTGAGACTAAAATCCATGTTCTTATTTCATTTGGCTAGATGATATTCTATGTCTACTTTCCCATCAGATTGCCTTCTTGGTTTCAGTAAGCTCCCTGATAAGGCAGTGTTTAAGGTAAGTAACTAGAGCAAACTGATCTGTTTGGGGTAGATTTTGCTTACGCTGTACAAAGTAATTTTTGTTTGCATGTAATTAGAACAATTTGGAGTAAAAACCCTAATTGCTATAGCCCAGTTTCAATTTACTGAAGACCTTCAAAATTAGTGCAACATAGATTGCAATGTTTGAGAAAGAAACATTGAGTCTTTCATATTTAATTTATGCATTCTTCCCATCTGGAGTTTACATTCTCTATACTTTATATATATAAATATATATAGCCTTCATATGGGGAAATCTGTGCTTTAAGTTTTTAGAGTTGCTTCTAGTTGGAGATGATCAGTGGAATGTCTTTATGTCATCTAGCATGTTCACACATGTGTGTGTATGCACACATATACACATACTTTATGAAACAGTTCTGATAATTCAGAAATGGGGCAAGGGGCACTTGTTTTCTCACTTTATATCTTTGTCCATAGGACAATGAGCCATCATTTACATCTTTGAACTTACAAATCCAGAAATCTAAATTCAAATTGCAATGCTCTGGCTCTGCTCCCTGAACAAGGCTTCTAATGAAAAAAAAAATTCAGTAATTTTCTATTGTTAATACTTTGTAGGCTGCTGAAATGATAACATGAGGCCCCAAAACATTCAATGAATTCCAAAGTCAACACAACTCCAAAATATTCAATACTTTATCAGACTTCAAAACTTAATGTTTCCATGCCAGGGTCTTGGGTTCATGATTTATGTATTAATTGTTCTGTATCAAGATCCTCACTGAATACTTTATAAACATTAACTAATCAGAGTAATAAAAATATCATCGCTATTCCTTCTCAGCTTTGTTTAGCTTTGCATTCTCAGTGCAGGTGGCCACAGCAGGAGATGGGTCATGCATATATCTATTTGTAGGACACGTTAAGTGTAAGAAAACAACTTGTAGTCATGCTCAACAACAGTGCATTGGGTCCTGCAGAGAAATTATTTGGGTTTCCCCTCATCCTTTGAATAGAACAAATTAGATTTGTTGCTTTGGATTATCATCTGAGAATGTGATTTAAAATGAGTGAAATAAAATACAATTTCTTTCAAGCTAAACTCAGCTCAGTGACTTTATGAACACATTTATGTGTCTTTCTTGGTAAGAACGTGCAAGTGGTTTGCTTTGTTTGTTTGTTTTTTCACTTCTTCAACCTTCTTGGATGAGAAGTGAAACATCTTCAAAGAAAAACCAGAAAGTCCAGTTGCCTTTTGAAAAAGCACCTTTGGGACAACCATGACCTGGATGGCTGAGAATCTCCATAGATATTCAACTTTGTGTATTATTTCCAAGAGGTTTCCTCTCCACATTTTAACCAGGACCAGTCTAATTTAAACTTCAAGCTCAAAGTGGACCAGGTGGTACCATCTGTTACTACATCTTTTTTTCCCTTTTTTTTTCCCAATTAGGGTGAATGGAAGCCACTGTCAAATCTAATCATCATGTCTATGTTGTAAGACATCACTAATTTTCCTTAATAGCAAAGGTGAGGAACAAGAAGCAAATGACATAAAAGACCATAAGCACATCTCCATTTGCTACTCCTTTCCAGTCCGGGACTTAGTTCCTCCTGGAAACTAATTACAAACAAAATAAATCTTCATTATCACTACTTCTTTACATTTCCTATAATTTCTAATAACGTACTGTGTTCTTATTGATTCTGTGTAAGCTTATGTGATTTTGTCCAAGACTGGTCTAGAATGTCCAATCACTTACAGGCTTTAAGTTGTCAAGACTTCTATTGCATCTCCTGATTGACCTGAAGTAGAGATGCAATTGATGATATGGGTGAATGAGTAATCTCTGTGTTTTCTTTTCTCAAACTTTCTTAAATTTCTACAAAAAGTGAAAAAGAAAACTCAGTATCAAATGCAGACTATATTACAAAAACAAAATAAAAGAGGAAAATTTACAGAAAGTACCAATATATTCTACTATTTTATCTAAATTAAATGTCTACACCAACAATTATGTCAACTGTGAGAGAAACAGACTCAATTAAAATGAGTAAAGCAGAAAAACTTCAAATTTGCAAACAAACCAGGAAATGGTTGTTATATAAACTGAGAAAAAAAAAAGGAAAATGATATTTAAGATTGAGGAAGACAATGTAAGTATCCAGAAATCCTTCCATAACTTTTAGTCAAATTTATATAAGAGACAGGAAGTTCCCCTGGAAAAGATAATGAATATTTAAAATTTTCTGCAGCTTTCATAATCTGAGAAACAAACTATGAATAACCCTATAGCAACACTTGAAATATCAGAGGCCATAAAAAATTAAAATGGGAAATCAACTGGTCTTGATGTGCTACCAAGTTCTTATTATAAGCATTTGGAGGACCAAAATTTATAACCATTTAAAAGTATGATGAATGCTATTTTGCAAGGATTCGCTACGTCAGAATCTTGTTGTTGTTGTTAGTTGTGAAGTCGTGTCCAACCCATCGCAATCCCATGGACAATGTTTCTCCAGGCCTTCCTGTCCTCTGCCATCCCCTGGAATCAGAATCTTAGAAAGAGGCTTAATGTTGCTTAGAAGGGCAAGATTTAATTTCAACTAAGAATTACATGCTGATTTCATTGTTGAATAATGATTATAAAATATTTATCACAATATTGGCTGGTAGACAAAAAAAGAT
>JANHFJ010010528.1:10068-21453 GCA_032468195.1 Cerberus rynchops
TTAATTTTAATTGTTTTTAATTGTATATTGTATTGTTTTTTATGAGCTGTTCACCACCCCGAGTCCTTCGGGAGAGGTCGGTATATAAATTTAATAAAATAAAATTAAATTAAATTAATTTGATCCAGTTAGCATCAGTTAAAACACCCTGAAACAAACCTTGCTTCTGAGTCCCAGAAGCCAAGCACAGAAAAGGCAGTCCATTCTTGTGAAGTCAAGAATCCAATGGAAGCAACAATGGTGTGTTATAGCTTCCTTTTTATATCTTTACCATATCCATGCCCACATTCTGGCTTTCTTGCATAGTTTCTCAATTATTTGCTTTTTGAAGCAATCACTCTACAGAATTCTTTCAAAATCTTCTCACTATTTTTAACACATACATTGTACTGATATTAAAAAAAAAAAAAGATTTTGTCTTGTCAGGTTTTCAGAGTTGGGATTAATGGATTAGTACAGGTGGCAACTGTGTTCAGATTTAGCCAACCCATTGCCAGAAAGATAGCAACAAATTGGAAAATGTCTACAGAAGCGCAACAAAAACTGTTAAGAACATCGAAGAATTGAACTGAGAAGGAAGATTACAAAAAGCAAAACAAATAGCTTAGCTGAGAGATAGCTAGAAAGAAAGAACAAGAGAGCAGTCTTCAAATAGCTGACTGGTTAAAAATATCAATAATAAATGCCATTTTCAGGAAGAATGTCATCTGGCAAAATTTAGAGATATCTAGATTGTTTAAAGAGTCCAATTAAGCTTACTGTCAGAAAAAGATGCTAAGTTGTATCAGTACACTTGGAGGCATTTTTAGGAAAAAGCCACACGACATGCTCTGGTAGCTGCCTGTGTGACATGAACTGAACTTAACTTACAATTTGATAAACACCTTAAGATTTCCTGCAACCTGGTGAGGGGAGGACAATGAGCTTCTCATTGGCAAACTTACAATTTTGGCCTTAATTAGGTTCAGGCAAAAAAAACAACAACCACCAATCCCTGTGAAAGTCTATGGATTGAAAAGTTAGATATGGAAGAAACAGGATAAAAATATTACCAACATTATGGCAATATGGAAAACTTTGAAGGGTACCACGGACGGCCAGGAAAGCCAGCAACTGGATCCTAGAAGAAGTCAACCCAGGAATCTCCCTGACAGCACTAATTGTATTGTAATAGGTGCAGATCTATTGCATTATGGCAAATCCAAAACGTTGAAGGAGAAAGAGAAGGATCAATGGCAAGACGGATGAATTTGACTAAGACAGCAATGATGTCTGAGACACTAAAAAAGGCTTAGTGGAGAGAATCCATGCATATGATCACAAAGAGTCAGCACTAATCTGGTAGCATGTAATTAATCAACTCATCAGTCAGGTCTGAACTTATCCCCAATTTTGATACAAATGAAGAAAGATGTCTCAGAGGTATTTTTTTTAAGAGGCAACTGGACTTTCTTGGTTTTTCCATGAAAATGTTTAGCTTCTCATCCAAGAAGCTTCTTCAGCAGAAGCAAGATCTACTGTAGTTGCATGGTCTGCAATTCTGCTAAATGTTTGAAGTAAATACTTGAATTGAAGATTAATTTAACTTCAGGATTCATGATTAAATTTGGAGGCTGCCCAATTCTAGACAACTCTGGACAGCTTATATTATGAAAACAAAGGACAATAAAAACAGAAACAAAAATAATAAAACTCCTTAGATTATTACTTATTTAAGGATATCTCTTTAGTTTATTTTATATTATAAAATAGACAATAAAAACAAAAAGAAAAATAATAAATCTCCTAAGATTATAGTTTATTTAAAGATGTCTCTTTAGTTTATTACTTAATAATAATTTAAATGATACCGAATTTCTATATTCAGTAGTTTTGGCAGGAGCATTCTTCAAAAATTTCATCAAATATATTCTCTTTCCCAACAAGCATTATTACTGCTTGTTGGGAAAGAGGATATAACTTTTCATTATAACTATCACTGAGCATTAATTTTACCTCTGGCCACTGGCTGGAACAAATATCCCAGTGCCAACTGGGGCTTTAGAAACCTTTCTACATGTTATTATATGCCTGTATGAACAATTTGACATAGGGGAGAAATCAATTGAAGCAGGTTTTATTTTAAAAAAAAAAAAAAGAACAGCTGTTTCCGACAAATTCAAAGTTCAATATATTTTTGTGCAACTGAATTGGTTTCAAAGTTCTTCCCCAATGAACTACTTTATCCTCCCATTTCCCTCCTGGGAATGCTGGTAAAATCAACAATGTTCAGAAATCTTACCTGCTGAGGTTCAATGCCCATTTCTCTCAAAGCTGACTGGAAAAACATTTTGGCTGGTTTTCCCACCACCTCAGCTTGAACATCACAGGCATACTAGGCAATAGGACAAAAATAACACTGTCAATTTTAAAAACAAAAGTGTCTGATTTATACACATTGCTTGCTTCCTACTTATTGACATTCAAATGAAAGTAAACTGCTAAAACACAGTTTAAGATAGGAATACTATTTGTAGAAATATGAAGATTAATCTTCAGGGCTTATGTCCAATTTTTAAAGATGCACTTTCGAAGACACAAGAGTGGCTTCCACAGACGTCCATAGGGAATTTATTAGAGAGGGAAAGGTTCTGCTTTTCTTTCATATAGCCTAGTATGTTCAACAATCTTGGTCTAAGCCAAAGTCCAGTAAAACAACATTGGGAACAAGTAAAGCCATTTTAATATTTCAAATTAAGCATTGAAGTTCCGATCCCAATTGGGTTTATAAGCTCTAGATGCCCCATTCATGTTATATGTACACAACCAATCCCACTTGGTAAAAGATTGGATAGTCTGCTATGCAGGATTTCACTGTAAACATCAATACTCTGAACTGTGGTTGGCTACACAAATCCCACCAAGGAAGATGTTTAAGACCATGAGATAATGTACCAAAGACTTGTCTTGGCCCCCCCAAAAAGATCCTATTTCTTTTTTCTGGCTAGGTCCTGTGTCATATGATAATATGGTAACATATTTGGTAATATGCAAATGTTTAGTGGTATATAAATGCTTTAATAAAATAAATAAATAACGTTTGCAACACTTTTGCTGGAATAAAGCACATTATCTGCTAAAACAATAAAATACCTCCAATGCTTTCATATATGCTCCAACATCAAGTTTTAGTCCATCTGTTTCTTTATAATAGCGTCTGAAATTGAAAATATGCAGATTTAAAATGCAGTGTTTCAAACCTTTGATCCACAAAGCATTCTGCATTTACTCTCTGACCCCAAATGTGATAGGTTTGGCAATAAACACATAGCTTTAAATAGAACATAAACAAAATCTTAATAGATAAATGTGACAAAATGCTGAATAGGATAGACACACAAGTATGTACCCAAACCAACAAATTATCCTAGTGATAAGCTATTAGACAGGTAATCTTCAATGATGCTAATTGGGACAAGAAACTCCATTATTAAGCACTGTGGGTGAAAGTTGAAAAGTGACAGCAGTCCCAACAGTCCCAACAGTTGTTAAATGGGGACTACACATGTTTTGACATGATCCTAACTTTCAACTTCCTGCCAGTTTCCTCATTGACTTTGCTTGGGGAAAGCTTGCAAATCACAGTCACTTGATTGTGGAATGCAGCACCGACTGTAGGTGCAGGATCTGATTGTAGCTATACTCGTTCAATGCTGCTGTAAATTTGAATGCTCATTCAATGAGTGGTCATGAAACCAAAATGACCTGAACTAACATTTTATCACTTTCAAGCTAAAATAAAGAAGATGCCATAAGCATGTAGTAGGCTTATAGGTCCACATGTGCAAAAGCCATTGATGAAGATTTTAGTTAATTGTATCTGAGTAGTGAAGGTTTCTACTCATATGGAAAAACAAAAACTCTAAATTAACCAGATTTCTACTAGCAATCTGCATGATGAAACATTATTTAGCCAGCCAACTAAATAGGACATATTCACAACTAATCATAAGCCATGCTTTAAGGAGTATTCTGTTGTCCAAATGCAGACAACATATATTTTACACACTAACTGACTTATCTTGAATATGCTGTTCATAAATATAAATGCCAATCAACAGATAAGGTTCTTAAATTTTATGTATTATTCATTACCTTAATTGTGATATCACACTTTCATAATGCTTTACTAATATGTTTATTTTACCAAAATCCTTTAAAAGATTTTTGCTTTAAATTATTAAGGAAAAAAATAGATAACAAAAGCTATGACTTATTATGGATGAAAAGACCACTTTTATTTATTTATTATTTACTGTAAACTATGGCAAATAGATTATGCACAAAAATAAACCACAATCCATTTCAAGTAAAGTATCCTTAATTATTAAAATCAATGATATTATTCATTCAGCTGGTTAACTTCTAGTAGGCAGACCTAATTTTTTCCTGCATCACAAATTTAAAAGGGTCCTTTTTAAGGGATTCATTTTTCTTGATGAGAGATTTCTGTTGTCTTATCCAACTGACCTCTATGGCACATATATTTTTATAAAAGATGGGGTGTAGTCCAGACTCCCGAGAGTTAGCAATTGTTCCAAATTCCCTGCTACCACTACATATTCTTAGCAATATAATCGTCTCTTGTTATAAATGGCTTTGATCATAGCACATATCACTGACAGAATCAAACCAGCATTGCAAAAAGTCTACCTAAACTGCCAGGTCCATTCTAATCTCAATTTCTTTGAAAATACTAAGCGGGAACTTATTCCAAATAACTATGTTTGGTGAAGAAGCTCAGCAGTTGACTTTCTTTAGTAAACATATAAAATATGATTTGGTACATCATTTTCTTTTTTTTATTAAAACAATAAAAAGAACAAACTGTACAGTTCAAGTGTTTTTTAACGTTCCTAAACAAATAGGTAAGGACCAAAATCTATAGGATGAGCAGTCAGATAAGATTTTATGCTATATCCTTCTGCCATTTTCGATTAATCAGCACAGCCTCTCTTTAAAATGACCACTTGACCTTTGCTAGAACAGCCATTAACCTTCTATAGTCTAGCGTAAACAGCTTAATTTTCTGACAGTGGCATGACAGACGAAATTACAAAGCCAATTCCCACTCTCAACCCAAAACAGATGCTAAATGTAAATCACTCCATTTTCACAAGGACAGCATTCTCCCGCAGTCATTCTAATGTTCTAGCTTTCAAGAGCATACACTAAAACTTTTGAGGAAAGAATTCTATTTTTTTCCCTATAGCAAATTAAAGAAATGAACGTTATTAACACTGTTATACTTTACATAATATTAGTAACTCAGAAAAAGTGGCTGAGAGGGCATTGAATGGAAGGCAAACTCCACACCATCAGCACTCACATCTCTAAAACAGATCACAGTTCTGATCTGTATAAGATCTTACAAGAGGAAGCTGACGCCCATTATAAAATATATTCCACTTAGTATGCTTGACACGGTTAATGCAAATGTGATCCCTACTTTCTTCTTACATCTCTGTACAAAGCAATTAGTAGAAGTACAGCTGGTATATGGTACAGCTAACAAGAATAAAGTTATAAGAACATCAGTGAGATTTAATATACTGTACATTTTACTCAGAAATCCTACCAAGTTTAAGAGTGTTTGCAAATGATTACTTCAGTTTGTTTGCAAATGATTACCCTACTTTCATTAGGATGCTCTCATGGCTGTATATCAAAACAATATCTAAGTTTTAAAGAATATAGAATAACAGACATGGAAGGGAACTTGAAGGTCTTCCAGTCCAACCGCTGCTAGACAAATTCTAAATATCTGAATGTTTTTATAATAAAAAGTAATGTTTCCAAAATATGTTTCTGTATATTCTTACAGATTTGGTAAGGACTTCTGAAGCATTCATGACTTCTGCTGCACTTGAACAACAATGGAATTCATTTATTTGAATCTCAGAAACAGGTTAGTGACTTTTATTATTCATTTTCCTACTTTAAAATATTTAAGCTTGGTTCCTTTAATGCTCTAGGTAAATATAGACAGAGAAAGCCAACTTTCTCTTACTGTTACTTACTCGTCCTTTTTGTCTAATATATTGATGAAGAGATAGTCCTGCTATTGGATGCAATTAAACAGCAATTCAAGTGATGAATTAGGAAAGAAGGCAGACTAAGAGAAAGTCCTTCTCCAACATCCTCCTGACACATTGTTTAGTGATCACCGTTTTGCATCTAGCTCTCAACTATTCACTGTGTTCCCGAAGGCATGACATGACTTTCCCCAGAAAGACTTGTGATTCTAACAGCCCTGTTCCTACAAGGTATGAGGCAACCACCTGCTCCAAAAAAGCATACCTGACATCACTCAAAGGTATATTAACTTAATCCTAAAAGTCTGAGAAAGTCTTCACTGCCTTTTTTAAGGGCAATCTGGCCCAAAGGGATATGTTCTACATATCACTTACTCATTCTTTCTCTATTCCCAGAGCTGAGCAACTATTTCATCCCTCCCACCTCTATGTATTGTTCAATATTAGTTTATTTAAAAAAAAACTTGCCAAATGAGTGAAATACAATGGAATAGGTAGTCCTCAAATTAGGATCATGTGCCTGGAATTATGGTTGTAAACTTGTTAAGTGGATCACTACGTGTCCAGATCCAATTTTTGCAGTGTTTGTTAAGCAAATGCCTCAGTCATTAAGCAAACATATCTATCTCCAGCACCAAAACTGATGGGCATTTGAGAAATATCCTTGGACCACCTTACAAATTGCAAGAAGGCAGTTAAGACTTGAAAAAATTGTGGACATCTAACAAACATTACTATTCTTTACTATTCTTTAACATTTTCAGAGCACTACTTATTAACTTACCCTTTTCCCAAAGACAGCAGAACTGGATTTTCCAGGCTTATGAGAATTTGGAAGGCATCATTCAGATTTTTGTAAGAAAAGTTGTCTGCTGCATCCCCAATTACTACACAGTTAGGGTTTGTTTTATCAATATCAGCAAATTCAGGAATGAGATCTAAAAAGTAATAAACAGATATTTATGTATTTCATGACAATTTATGCTTATTTCCAAGTTCATATTGACCTAGGCCTATTGAGCTAAAACAGTTCAAACATTACCAGAACTGCATATTCTCTCCTTTAAAGGCTACAATGTAAATATTACTTTATAAATCAAAAACTTACTCGATTTTGTCCAGTATAGCCATAACAGTATCCTCCACACTCATAAAAGAGTTATTAACAGGCCTTAGACAATCTACCGTACTTTTTCGTGTATAAGACACACCTGAGTATAAGCCGCACCTAGATTTAGAAGAGGAAAACAAAAAAAAAGTTTTTTGTCTCCACGTACCCCATTTTTAGGTAGTTTTTCGGCCCGTTTTTGAGGCCTTTTTTTGCCCATTTTTGAGGCCTTTTGGGGGGGCATTTTCAGGGCTTTTGGGGAGGCCCACTTTGAGGCTTTTTTGGTTCCTTTTCAGGTTTTTTTTTTTGCCTGTTTTTGAAGTTTTCTCAGCCTATTTTTGAGGCTTTTTGGGCCTGTTTTTGAGGCTTTTTGGGCCTGTTTTTGAGGCTTTTTAAAGCCCATTTTGGGGGCTTTTTTCAGCCCATTTTTTCAGAGAAAAGCCCCGAAGCTTTTCTTTTGGGCCAAAGATAGCCTAAAAATGGGCCGAAAAAGGTCGTAAAAAGGCCCAACACTGGGACATGTGGATGCCAAAAAACAGTCAGTGGGTGTGCAGGGCTTCGGCAACATTCGCTGTATCAGATTCACAGACATTTTCACCCACATTTTTTGGGGGAGGGGGGAGTGCATCTTATATGCCGAAAAATACGGTAATTTGTTTCTGATAAATAAATGCAGAACAAATGTATAGAAAGTATAGAGGGAGCATGTTCAACAGGGTCTAAATACAGGCTAATTGATAAGACATGAAAAATGCAGGCCATGTATCTCCATCTTGAATGGAGATACCTTGTCTATAGAAGATGACCAAGATGAGCCTGAGGGTGGGTTAAAGTCATCATCAGTTTCAAATTTCTATGCCACAGTCCATTGACTCTTATCTCGTGCCAATTCTCCTTGAATGTTAGCAGTGCAGGTTCTTGTATATAGGTAGCATTAAATAAAAAAACCTCTTCATACTTTTTTGGATTCTGTTTTGACTTCTTGCACCTGACATTGCCATTTTCAAAAATCTTGCCCAGAAACCAAAAGCCTTTTGAAAATGGCTTTGATAGCTTGGAAATCAAAAATATATCTAAGAGATGTAAGGAGATACCGTAACTGTCTTTTATTGTCAACCTGATATTTTGTGGTTGCAGTTCAACATGACAAGAATGACGCTTAAACCAAGAAGGGGATACGTCTACTCCCTCAAGTCACGTTTCTGAACTTCAAGATAACTAGTTGCATGTGAACAAAGCCCAGAGGTGCCCAGAAGAATAAAAAGAAAACTGAGCTTTTTAAAAATGCTTCAAGTAGAAAACATTTTGAAAGACTTTCTTAGAATGCTTACATTGTCCAAGAGTAAACAGAATAAAATTGCTTTCAAATTACAAGAAATCTGGTGAAGGTTTTATCTTCATTGTTCCCCAATAGGAAAGAATAGAAAACAACCTTAGGATTGCTTCCATATTTGTTTGAAGTAAAAAAGAAAAAGACCTATTTTATGAATCTGGAAACAAGTGTCAGATATCGCAGTAGACTGTTTATGCTGTGTATCAGTTTTGGTATGAAGACACTATGGTCAGGTAAGCAATTTTACTCCTATCCTGTGCCAGCTCATTCATGAAGATTTTAGAAGACATTAAACCCAAATGAAGATTACTTAGTTCAGTTAAGTTAACAAACCAAGAAACTGGAACACATGCCAAGATCTTCAATGAAAAGTTGGCACAGAATGAGAAGTAGGAACATTCACTCCATGCTCAGCTTCATAACTTCAGAAAATATGGATTATGAAAGATCAGGTGTTCATCCTAATTGGGTCATTTTATTATTCAGTTACCACCTCATCTGCTCATTTTTATTATTAGTTGGGGATTCTTGTTTTGTTTTGACTTCCACTTGTCTTAATCTAACCATTAATCTAAAATTAATTTAGTCCGTGAAACTAACAGTTTCATTCCTGAATTATACACATTTAAAGTGAAACTACATTAGGTTGAAATTATTTAATTGTACTCTACTTTATATGCAAAATTTTAAATATTAGCAAACCATCATGCACAAGAAGATGAGGCCTCAGATTGCGCTCCTTCAGAATTCGACATACTGCAGGTGCCGGAGCAGTGACTTCATTTACCGCGATGTCAAAACCCAAATGCTGCAACTTTTTTACAAATTTGTCCCGCGTAGCTTGAGTTTCATTAGTACAAAACTGCAGCTTTAGACCAGATGCCTTGATCCTATGACAGTAGAATGGTATATTATTAAGCTAATTAGTTATGCAGAATGTAGAATTTAAATAAACACTTCTGTTAAAGCTTACAGTTATAAGTACATGTTAAAAAGAATTACATGAAATGTAAATTATAATACCACAAGTAATTACATTTATGTTTCATAATTATAACACAAGATTAGCATATTTATAATACAATATATATTGGTTGTCTGTCACCAATAGTTAGAATTCAAGACAAAATGTGTTTCAGAACAACATTATGGTTAATAATGCCATTTAAGTGATGAGATGTCAAATTTTAAAAACAAAAGCAACCTCGTTAATTCCCATTTACTTATTTTTTATATAAATTAAATATTATAATATGTTTACAGCAGAAAAATGTGCACATATGTACATTTTCTGTGCTACTGAAATTGCTGCACATAAAGCAACATTCAGTTTTACAGGACAGTATCATATTGCAAGGTATGTAAATGCCAAATGCTATCTATCTTCAGTTTAGGAACTCGTTCCAAGTTTGCCATATAAATGCATACACACAGATGCAATTTAGGCAACAATAATTCTAAAAGAACTTGGTAGTCAAAGGCATGAGACAAAAATGGAAATCAGAATCCATATTTTATTTTATTTAATTTAATCCTGCTTTAATTTGCATTTCAAAGTAAGATTATCCCATTCCCACCAAATGCTTTTGACCATAACTCCCTTCATTGAAGCTGGATTTATCCAATGATACATGATTATAGAAGTTATGATCTAACATACCTAGATAATATTCCTGCCCTATTTCTTTAAAATAATTTTAAATATATATTTGTGCTACTAAGGACCTGTTTCAAAAAAAGCACTGCAGTAAGAAAATAGAATGATGATATACACTCTGTCAAATAAATCAAAATATACATTAATACGTATTTGTGGTTATGATTTTATACTATCTGTGATACTTTTCAAATCAACCCTCCATAAGTACTTCTTTAAAAATGTAGCTCTACAGTAGAAAAAAACAGTTTATGGTCATTTAAAATACTGAAACATGTCATCTCCCGATTCCTTCTTTTTGTATTATTTGTCTTTCCTAATCACAGGTATGTGAATTATCAATTACAATTAGTGGTTAATTGCCCTTCATAAAGATAGTTATTCTATTTTAAATTAGGCAGTTAATATATTATAACTAATAGCATCCACTTGTATTATAAATATATCTTCACTGACTGGAGCAACAAATGTGAGAATTAGTCATGAACTAATGAAGCAATTGAATAAAGAAGTATAATGTGTGCCCAGGGAATAATTATTGTTAATGAATTATGATGTGACCTTCTCAGAACAATGAACAATTGGAGCGACAGTTAAGATGACAGCACCTCACATCTGTTATTCCAAATATAGTGTAAACTGGAATATAAGCACAATCAACATAAACATATATGCCCAGCCTCACACATACTCACAAACAAAACAAAAAGATGCTAAGTGGAAATATGTGCAGTTCAAAGTACTTCACAAACTTCATATAAAAAAAAAAACAAATTAGATTTTCATATATTGAAAAAAAATTAATGTATGTGAAATTTTGCCTGTATTCTACGGTCATCTGATTATTTGTTAAATTTAAGTGAGCACAAAGAAACTTAAGCCAAATCCAATCTTCTCAGATGGTATGTCTCTACTGGTTGAATTACCCTGATAATTTGCTGTCTCAGGTAGAAAACTCCCATTCTCAGAAGACGAGGTGAACTACATTGGTCCATAAGCTCCCTGGGAAGTTACAATACAATCCAAATAAATTAAATAATGTTTTCCACATTCAAAATGAGGAATGCCATTCTGTATTACTAATTCATACTGCCTGTGACAACCTTACCCTTTCTGGGAGAAGAGGAGATGGTATATCACCTTCCCAACTACCCTTAACTATTTTTCTAACCCCCACCCTCCCTTCCTACCTTAACTTACCCGCGGTTGCGTA
>JANHFJ010010531.1:105552-119187 GCA_032468195.1 Cerberus rynchops
CCTTGGCAAACTTGGCATCCTTGGCAAATTTGCAATTTTGTCAGGCTAGTAATCATTCTGAGTGCCCACCCATCAGAACACTGAGCGTAGACCTAGCCTGCTTCTCTGTGCCACCTACTGACACAAACACAGCACAGAAATCATGCATTAGAATATTTAGAGGCATCTCTACCTTTGCAAGCATGCCTGATAGCTAATGGAGATAAGCTTTTTCAATGACTACAGTCATGGACTACATTGAGATGTATTACCCTATGAGTTTTCCTGGTCCTGGCTTTTGCAAAACTAAATAAAAACATGGCTCTTCTCCATTATGATTACTAGTTTGATTTACCTAGCTTAAAGCTGGAAAATTGAATTTTGATGTTTTAAATTCTTTTTCTTCTGTGTCAGAAAAATTGAAGTGTTTCCATGGTGAAAAGTTTTGCTGGTGACATCACCATTGCTGAGGGTGTGTGCATGCACAGATGGGGGCTTCCAACTTGAACAGACTTGAACTGGGATACTGGGACCCATCTAGCTAAATGAAATTTGGTGTAGGGAAAAGTAAGATTTTATGTACAGGTGCAGCTTAGGTGAAACCTGGATCAATAGCAGTAGCTATGAAAGCAATCTTGAGTCCTGGTATACAATCACGTACTTATGAGCCAGCAATATGTGGCAGCAGCCAAAAAGGGGGATAGAATCAAGCTCATGAGAAGTGATACTACCACTTTACAAAGCCTTAGTAAGCCCACATTTGGAATACCGCATCCAGTTTTGGTCATCATATTATAAAAATATGTTGAAATTCTGGGAAAGAGTGCAGAAAAGAGCAACAAAGATGATTAGAGGGTTAGAGGCTAAAACATGTGAAGAACGATTGGGGAACTGGATATGGTGAGTCTAGAGAAAAGAAGGACAGGGGTGATGTGATAGCACTGTTCCAGTATTTGAAGGGGAGGGGGGGGGTCAACCTATTTTCCAAAGCATTAGAACAGGAGACAAGAAACAACGAATGGAAACTAATCAAGGAGAAAACCAACCTAGAACTAAGGAGGATTTTCGTAATAGTGAGAACAATTACCCCGTGTAACATCTTGCCTTAAGGTGCTCCACTTTTAGCAAAAGACTGGACAGCCACTAGTCTGGAATAGTATAGGGCAGTGATGGCGAACCTTTTAGGCACTGAGTGCCCAAACTGTGCACATGCATGCATGCCCAAATGCAAGGCGCTTGTGTGCATGCACAACAGAAACCCAAAGACCAGCTGGCTGGTGGGAGACGGGGCATCACAACACTGGCAGCTGTGCAAGAGGCGAGATCTTTTTCTTTTGTGTGCTTCTCTTTCATTGTTTGCAGGGAAACTTCTGTTTTCCTGCAAACAATGGTGAGAAACACCACGGAGAAACGTGGTGGAGCTGAGCTGGGGCGACAGCGCACGTGCCCACAGAGAGGGCTCTGAATGCCACCTCTGGCACATGTGCCATAGATTTGCCACCACTGGTATAGGGTCTCATGCTGGATTGGACTAGAAGACCTCCGAAGTCCCTTTCAACACTGTTATTCACATTTTATATCCCCATGAAGTTGTCCACCAAAGTGATATCCATTTATCTACTCATGGTTGCCCACTTTCGAACTGCCATTTTGGCAGGAGCTAGAGCATGTGAAGGGACCTCACCCCCACAACACATCTCAAATAGGAGCCTGCCAATCATCAATTAACCTTGTTCCTTTGGTGTTTTAGATATGATATTCCTATCATCAGATACACATCTGCTCATCAGGCCTCTTCACAATTCAGAATTTGGTCTTTCAGTACCAGAAAGGCCCCACTGACTTCACACTATAGTTGTGGTGCCCCCTGTCACAACTTCCCTCTCCCTTGCAGCTTAACTATTGGAATACTTAATCTGTTGGAGGGTAGTTTTCATACATATGTCCAGCTACCTTCTGGAAAACAGCCAAACACATGTCATTTTGCCATGTATTAGTTGCCCTCAGAAGACCATTAGACACAACTCAAGAATGAAACCCCCTACACACGGGGGCATGGAGGAGAGTACTATACCATATTTTACAGAAATATTTTACCAATAATTGCTATTACCTAATGTCATGATATTGATTTGACTGTCACTTGTAATTAACAGCATTTTAAGGATTTTCAAAGATGCAGTGCATATTAAAATTAAATGCTATGCCAAAAACTAAAACAAGACCACACATTCCTACTAAAAGATTCTCAGTTTTAATTGGGGATAAGAAATTCATTTTGAGCAGATAATAAATAAAATAGATTTTATAAAAATGTGTGTCATTATCTAAATAATTTCATGTTGTTCCTTGACTTGCCCAGTAAATATTTTATTAAAACTTTCCAAGTTTAGGAAATCCATTAGACTTGTAAAAAGGTTGAATAACTGGAAACCAGGAAGTGCTATTTAATCAAAGAAATTTTGGGATTTTTTTATATTTAAAGAGATAGCTCTAATAGTCTCTTAGTATTTGCAATAGACATTTTGGACTGGGGGTTATGGTGGGCTAAAAGTGTCAGACAATGAATATCAAGGAGTTAAAAAAAGTAAAACAAAACCTTTAAAAAAATCTGTTAAAAAATTATCCAGAGATTTGCTGGCATTTGCTCAGGAACTAATCTTCAATAATTAAATTATTATGGTATTCAACTGTTACTTTGTATTGAATCATAAAAATAAATTGTTCTAGCTAATTAGCTTCTGGTAATTCTCAAAACAGGATTTACCATATATAGCTTCAGTTCTGCATTGTAAGAATTTGGTTAAAACAATTCAAAAGATCATAGATGGAGTAGGGTTTACTGGTAGACTTAATTATTTTCATATCAGATATTAGTTTCTTTCCTTATATTCTGTCTGGAGAAGATTATCTGGAATATGTTTAGTTGGCTCAGACAAGTGCAAAAGCTTTTCTTACGCTAGATACCTCTACGATACATGGATTTCAACTTCCAGAATTCACAGTTCTGGCCAGGGAGTTGCTAGTGCTGAACATTTCATCATTGAAAATCAAATAGAAAGAAGACATATAAGTTACATCTAGTAGCATATAATAGACAGCAATTGGAATTATGATAAGGTATATCAAACATTATGATCTCTTTGTCACTTAAATAATCTGTACCAGGGAGACTGATATTCTGTCAGAGTTTGCAGCAGCAAACATTCAGAAGCACATACAAGTAGATGAACTCAGCAGGATCCAATAACTTCTTTTTATATATATAACATAACATGAAGTAAATATACAATACCAAAAGCTCTTTCAACCAGGTAGAGAAAAGAAGAAAATACAAGCAGAGGAGAGGAGTTAACAGTTTCAGTTCAGAGCAGCAGCATGCACAAACTTGTTTAAGAGCTGCAGAGCTAAGCCATGCCCATGCTCCAGACTGTCCCAGTTCCCATTGGCTGACGTTGCTAAGGCCTATTCCAGTTTATGAATACACTCACATATTCTATGAGTCAAGTAGCCAAGCAAGGGATATTCGGTAGTTCTCTCTCTGTCTGTCTCTCTGTCTGTCTGTCTCTCTCTCTGTCTCTCTCTCTGTGTGTGTATGTTTGTTGAGCAAACATTTCAGTGAAAACTTTTACAAAGCACCTCTTTGAAGCTGCTTTGTGAAACAGCAAGACCAGTTCAATAAAGTTCTTCAGTTACCAGCCACTCTTGTAGCTCCCAATTGCTGGAACTCCCAGACAAGATCATGGAGTGGTGCTGTGTGCCTTTGTGAAGTCTATCACAGGTCGTAAAATCAGGCATGACTTACACAACTTCCTTGTTTAGCAAATGGAAATTCTCAGCCAAATTGTGAATATAAGTCAAGGACTAATTGTAAATTCCAGTCACTATAATAACTTGAAACTAAACTTCTGGAATTCATGTTCTTTTTAAGCTTGCCTACTTTTCATTGAATATTACTGCCATTAATGAAGAGTGACTACCTGGGCAAATCAGACAAATGTGTCTGAAAACGGAGATTTGCCCCTGTGAGTGTATTGAATGCTCTGCCACTATTCCAGATGTGAATCGAGAAAGTTTTTTACTGCCAATGATAACAACAATGAGCAGTCCTAAGTTTTTAGTGAACTGATCTCATCTTTCAGAAGATGCAGAGTTGCAATAATGAAATCATTCAATACAGTGGTTCAGTTGAGAAAGTAATATTGGTATAGCAAAGATGTAGTGAATTCCCTTTCTGGCAAACAGAAGCTTAAACATATCTGTCAGCTGGGAAAATCTGTTTGGTTATTACTCTGACAATGAACAATTCAAAATATAGAGCAATACTGCCAGCTAAGGAGCAGGCAATTTATAATGATTTTGTACCCAAGAATCTCGTTTGAGCCCCTAAAGTCATCTGCCACATTTGTTGAAAATTAGTGACAATAATAACCACAAACTATCTATAATGTAAGTCCTAAAATAGGCTTAATGTGGCTTTAGTAATATCCATACCACCATTAAACAAAAACCACATTTATGTCAGGGCCTTTCTCTTGCGGATCTTGCCTCTTCCAAAATATGAACTATAACCCCTGACCATCAAAAACTGTCGACCTGTGACTTCTATATTTAATAAAAAGAAGATTTATTGCTTTTACAAAAGGTAGACACATCTGTACAGTCAGGTAAACTAGGAGATTTTATTGAAATACTGCAGGGCTGAGAATGCTAATTCTCTATTTTTTTTAAAAAAAGAGGGGCCTTCTACACAACTTTAAAAGGGACAGGTGCCTTAGCCCATATCATATTTGACATTCTGGAATGTAAGCATACAAAGCAGGCGAGGGTACACTAAGTGTTTTAGACTTCTTGGCAATATCTTGATTGTTTGGCTTTTGTCTGATGTCAAATATCAAATGCCATGAGATGTCAACCATCAAAAATTGTCAGACACTATTAGATATTGGTTCATTGTTGTGAAATACCAAATATAATTGCAAGTCAGTTATCAAGAAGTTTGCATGACATCCTTTCAGGTATAGCATCATGGCAATAGGATATAAGATAGTCTTTCAAGAAATATGAAGCAGGGGATAGAAAATATAATAATTATGTAAGTAAAATGCTTAATTTAAAGTTGTGCTGCCAAGATCAATCAAGTACTGTAATGTGCTAGATTTTATTGCGTCTCAACTTAAAACAGCTCTTATATGTTCCAAAACATATCAAATAGAGTCAAATTCTAATTAAATCATCTGACAAACACTGTCAAATATTTAGAGAATATTTAAGATCAAAATTTCTGTACAGCTCTGAATTTAATTTGTAAACAAAATTGGTTTTGCCATGCAATATGTGGGCTTTATACAGGAGAGTCAGTATTTCTAGGGCTATCTAAACACAATTTAATATCCAATGTTGTTTCCATCTTTGCTAAGGTTTCCACCATATATACTAGTAATAGATCTGAATCAATGGTGGAAAATGCCTGGAGTTAAATATCTTATGGGCACATTGAAATCTTTTCCGGTTTCAGTATGCATAGTTTTATTTCTTTTTCATATATAAAGAGAAGAGAGTATCTATCTTTATGAGATCATCATATCATATTAAACATCCTTTCAATGCTTGAGACTGACATCTGTTTCCTATTGTCATTTGGTGACAAGAATAAACCCGGACATTGTATCTATTAATGGATGATTGAGACATAGAGGAGACAATAAGAGGTACAGGTGTGATTTGGCTTCCCCTGAGCTTCATTAGGCTATTAGACAGCAAGGTACAAAGAAGCAAAACCCTGAAAATGGGCCCCAGCATTTCTTTCTGCCATCTGGGGGTGGGGGCAAAGTGTGAATGGTCAGCCAAATTCATTTAGTTCCCTTTACATGTCTGTCAGCTTCACTCAAGGCAATTCCTTCTCCTTGATTGCAAGGGGAGAAAGGCCATTGTTGTTGGCCTGTTCACTTCATCACATCAAAACCCTATGGATAGGGCTGACAGTAACGGCTTGCTAATTAGACAAGGTTTTGTTGTGTCATTGGTTTCCTTGAAACAATCTGGTGATTGTTTTATGAGAATATTGGGCAGTCCAGATTCTGCACTTTCACTCCAATTAACCCCCCTTTGGCTGTCAAGGCCTGGAGCTGCTCTAGTGGAATGAAGAGAACATAATAATCAGCTCAACAGTCCCTCCCTCAGAAACACCATTACTGTGCCTGGAAAGCAAGACTGCCTGGACTTTGGCATTATTTTCAATGCACTCAAAAGCCCCATGATCCAGATTAGGGGTGTCTAGTATTGGTGACTTTAAGACTTGTGGATTTCCACAAACAGAATTCCCTCAGCAAGGAATTCTGGGAGTTGTAGCCTTGTAGTCCACTAGTCTTAAACTTGTGGGATTCATAACTGCTCAAGATTAAAGGGGCCTGCTCATGTTTCTGTCTTGCTTCCTAGGATTTATAGCCATGACTTTTACTTATGAAGAAATTACACAGAAGCGAACTTTTTTGACTTCGAGGACTACTGTGTATGTATGTACACACACACACACACACAGAGAGAGAGAGAGAGAGAGAGAGAGAGAGAGAGAGAGAAAGAGAGAGAGAGAGAACTTTATACACATTTTAATTAGTTTTAAATTTGTAATTTTAAATTGTCTTAAATTTAAAAAATTTTAATTTTATAATCAGGTTTTAATTGGTTGGCCATTAATTTAGTTCATTTTAATTGTGCTTTAACTGTTATTTATTTGTGTCCTTTTTAGATGGCTGTACATCGCCCCGAGTCCTTCGGGAGAGGGGGCGGTATAAAAGTTGTGTTAAATAAATAAATAAATAAATAAATAAATAAATAAATAAATAAATAAATAAATAAATAAATAAATAGATAAATAGATAGATAGATAAATAAATAAATAAATAAATAAATAAATAAATAAATAAATAAAATAAAAAAATACATTACAACGATAAGATTTCAGAATCTGGGAAGTAAGGCAAAGGGAGGATTTTCTCCAGTGGGAGTACAGCCCAATTTTTCAAATACAAGAGAGCAGTATCTTGCCATTTCTAGGTATGTCTAATCTAGCAAAGAGAAGGACTAGACATGGTTACATATTTGAGGGGCTATCACAGAGAAGAAGGGGTTGACTTAGTCTCCAAAGCACCTGAGGGCAGGACAAGAACAAGTTTATCAAAGGGAGCTCCAACCTAGAACTAGGGAGAAATGTCCTGACAGAGAAAACAATTAGTGGAAAGACTTGCCTCCAGAAGTTGTGGGTGTTCCATCACTGGAGATTTCCAAGAAGAGATTGGACAACCCTTTGTTTGGAATGATATGGGTCTCCTTCTTGAGCAGGGGTTGGACTAGAAGACCTCCAAGTTTCTTTCTAACCCTCCTATTTTATGACCTTGAAATGGCACTTCATAAAACTATCACTTGTCAAAATGTCAAAATAGCTTATAAATGCAACTCTGTGGTTATTCAAGGATGGGGATGTGGATTCTTATCTACTCCAGCACTGGGAATGCATCTTCATCTTTGAATCATCCCCATTTCTTCCTTTTGCCACAAATTCCTCTGAGTTCACACTTGGTTATATTAACTCAACTAGAATAACAAAGTTTGCTTCAAAGAACTGCACACTTATTGACATAGAGATTTTTCAGACTATGTGTAAAAGGTTATATTACAGGATATTAAAAAATATTTTAACTGCAAAAGGCAACAATCAATGTCAGAAGACAACTACTGAAATGAAAGAAGCCCAACCACACTGGCCTGAGAACAAGGACCACAGTGGGTTTCGGGAGTGAGAAAATGGCAGGAAGTGAAGCAAGTTTGTCTAGTATGTGTGGGCACGTATGTTTCTCTCTCTGTGTGTGTGTGTTTAAATGATACTACATAAACTAGAAATTTTTGTATTTATCAGACCAAGTGTCAGCTCTGCCTCGATCAAACTTCAAGAAATAAAAATCCATTGTTTTTGAAAACAGGTAGAATTTTACTGACGCATGACTGATAGCAAAAGTAGCTAAGCAGGGTCTGCCCAAAAACCCGCGAAATTCACATACCAAAGAATACCCAAATCCCTCCCGCCATAATTCGGCAAAGTCCAACCAATCCAAAGTTCTCCACAGGTCACAAGGTAGGCATCTGCAGGTGTCAGGATGTCCTTTACTTCTCCGGAGACAGTGACCTTGATGTAATGTAAACATCTTGCCTTTCTCACCAAAGGGCCTCTCACTCCAGCACTCTTCCCCCCCTTCATCCCAGCTCACCCCTCCCCCCGTTACTATGGCAGCCGATAGAGATAAGTATAGACGAAGAAGAAATTAGAGGCTGACAGAGAAGTATCACATCATAAGAGATCACACACAAATATTAATAAAACTATGTATAACATGTGTCTGTGTTTAATAAAGAAATTTATTGAGATACATTATATAATATGATTTGGATGCTTTCTGTAGATATTTCTCTACAAATATAGACATAATACCATCTCTTTTTAACAATATATGCAGAATCATAGCTCAGTGAGAAAGACCTCAATGTCACAAAGGAAAAAGTTGTTCAAAATGGAAAGTACTTTTTGTTCAGCTAATATATTTTAGGCCCAAAAAACAAGAAAGACATATGGGCATTCTTCCAAGTAGATTTCTTTATTATTCCATAGATATAGATAGAACCTTGCCAAAGTGAAGCATTCTACTATGGTATCAACATCAAGTATATTGTTAATTGATTGTTATTTCCCTCTTCCTCTCTCACAAAATATTTGGTATCTTATTTTTCCAGAATATACCTCCCTCCCTCCTGGAAAGGGTCTACAACACTCCATCACAATATGTTACACATGTTTTTATAAAGGTCCATGAAATATAAAGCATCTGGAAACTGGAATTTTTTTTGAAGGCAGGAAGTATTGGTTTCAAACATCCTATGATTAACAATGGGTTCCAGTACTGCTGCTTAATAATAATACATTTGGCCATTGGCATAATTTTGCTCTGAAAAAAAGTTATTTCATATGAATATGGAACCATGTTGTCTTCTTATATGGGATACTAATTGGAATCAATATTGAATAAGCTAGGTGTTTAAATTAGATTCACCATAGTGCAGCTTTGAATATTATTGATTATCAGGGATAAAAAATGCTACCTTAAGCAAAGTGTAGTTTCCTATATAGAGGAAGAATGAAATAAAATTCAGTGCGTAACCAATAAAATGCAGAACCACAGATCTTTCTAAAACACTTTCCCTCTCCCCTCCTTCCCTTTCCCTCTGCCTCTGCTCAGATTTGTTGGGGGAAGAGATGGTCTTGACTTCTGCCAAACCTACTGTCAAAATAACAGATTGGTTTTCATAGAGATTGTCCATCACATTTAACCCAGCAGGGTGTTGTAGTTTCCAAGGCAGAAGCCAACTGGAACCAAAACTCAGTGCAGGAAAACAGCATGAAATTAAAGGTTTCAGGGCAGCAGTCTAACAGTCATCAATTTCCACAACCCTCTTATCACAGCAGGCTGTGAAGAATTTAGGCAGGAAAAGACATCTTGTTGGCAAGAAAAATGAGTCTTAGCAAGACTGCCAAGTTCATGTCAGGTTTGTAAGATGTTTGGTTATAAACAATATATTAGGTTGCAATTAATATGCTAACAACATTTTTGTGACCAGATCTGACAGTTTTGACCCTCTTTGGCTTTTTCTTTACATTTTGAAGGTTTCCTCTCAGATGATTTTGCATAAGCTTTGCTCTAAAAATAAAAAAATGAAGCATTCTACTGTCTATATCAAGCATATACTTTACTTAGAAAAAGACAATCATCTTTGTTCATTCAACTTATAATGAATACATTTAACTTATAATGAACACATTTTGGCACACACTTTGTTCATCTTTTGTTACAGAAAGCTGCCATAACCTCACATTGCTTTTTAACATTGGGTTTCTTGTATCTATATAGAAAAGCACAAGAGTAAAAGTGGGAAAATACATTGAATAGATTAATGGGTAATACAGCATTAAACATCAACATAATCATAGGATATATAATCAAAACTATAGTTTCCCAATAGTAATGTATGGTTATTGGACATAAGGAAGGCTGAGCACCAAAGAATTGATACTTTCAAATTGTGGTGTTGGAGAAGACTCTTTTTTAAATAATATTTTATTTATACATTTTTCCTTAGTATACATAAAATTCAACATTCACCTTAACAATACATTGTCTATATATGATCAATTTTAAATAATAATAACAAAAGTTTCCAGTAGTTACATTTTAGTTGAGTAATATATGAATGATATATTAAGAATTCCTCTCCTCTCCTCTCCTCTCCTCCCCCCCTCCCCACTCCACTCCACTCCAGTTCCCTGTCTCCCTTCTCGTCTGCGCTCCCCTCTCCTTCTTTCTCCTCTCTTCCCCCTCTCCTTTATCCTTTCTACTTCCATCTCCTCTGTCCTTCTTCTCTCCTTCCCTCCACTTTCCTCTCTACTTCCCTCTTCCATCACTTTCCTTCTCCTCTCTTCTCCCCTTCTTCCCCTTGTCTCCTTCACCACACTCTACTCCACTCTACTTCCCTCTCTCTCCTCTTCTGTCCACTTCCCTCTCCTTCCATCTCTTTCCTTCCATTCTCTTCCCCTTCCCTCTCTCTCCCCTCTACTTTTCTCTCTTTTCCTCTTTCCTTTGTTGGAGAAAACTCTTGAAATTCCCTTGGACTGCAAGGAGATCAAATCAGTCAATCCTAAAGGAAATTAATCCTGATTGTTCTTTGGAAGGGCAGATACTGAGGCTGAAGTTCAAATACTTTAATGAGAAGAGAGGACTTATTAGAAAAAATAAGTTGATGTTGGCAAAGATTGAAGGCAAAAGGAGAAGAGGATGTCAGAGGATGAGATGGTTGGACAGTGTCATTGACATAATGAACATAAATTTGGGCAAACTCCAGGAGACAGAGGATAGGGTTGCCTTGTCCATGGAGTCACAAAGAGTCAGACATGACTTAGTGATTGAACAACAATAAATCACAAGAAGATCACAGAATATCAAGATATTTTTCAAGATATTCTTGAAATCAAGACATTCTTCAATGGTAATAGGAAAAGACTTTTTGTTTGTTTCTTAATACAAACTAGTTTGCAGCTCTACATACATGGAAAGTCATTTATCTTCAAAAATTCACAATTTGCCATGGAAATACTGTATATGGGAAATATGAAAATAAAGGAAGGCATTCTCAAGAGGAATATAAATATATTAGAAGAAATATGAAGAAATATTTTATGAAAATGTCTTTAAAATAATAAATTTAAAAGTAAAAGGAAGGGAGGGGAGGGGAAGGGAGAGGAAGGAAGGGAAGAGAAAAGAGAAAAGAGAGAAGAGAAGATTGTTTTATTTCTCTGAGTAATCTACATCTAATTTCTTAACTGCTGCAACAACTGATTCAGACAGTAGGTATTCTGCTTGGAAAGATGTCAAAAGTAAGCTTTACTTGATATTGCATTAGATACAGCCAACATTTATGCCTCGAACAGTTCTGAAAGGGAATTGTGACTACTCAATAACCAAAAGAGATAGGCTTCTTGATTTGGAAAGCATCATTTTCTTAGAATAAATCAAGACTATTCACACAGCCTTGGCAGCCCTATGCTTCATTGTAATTTTTTGATTTTCTATCAAATGAATAAAAAAAAATCAACCATATCAACATGTGAGTTAAAAAAATCAAACAAAACCCATGAATACCAAGGTTCTTCATTCCATACACATTATATTCACTTTTTAACTCCATGAACCTGGACTAGCTTAGGAGCTGGCTAACTGTTCTATTTGTGTTCAACTGGCCATAGCCTTAAGGGGATTTTTCTGATAGATGGGGGTTAGTGGAGCATAGAATATCCATCTATATATGTATCTGTGTGCATGGATGTATGTATTTCCCCTTCTGCTTTTGCAAGCTAATTAGAAATGGCTAGAGTCAACAGTTTCATTCTAGACATTTCTCTAGGCCAACAACAATGTTATCATCAAAACTGAAGATTTCTCATTATTTATATTTTAGTATTATTTTCTTTCTCATTTAAAGTACAATATATTCAGAATGCTCTGATGAAAAGGGATCCTTTCATTCAGAGAGGAGAACCTTGGACCTCCCCTTACATTCTCTTTCATAGTTAATACATCAAATGAAAATACAAAATCAAAGTTGATTAGACAGGATAAAAGAATCTCCCCTTTACATAGGTAATCAGCAACATGAAGTTAAACATGTTACATATTTGTATCCCATAATACTATATGTGTTCATTTAAATGAACTTCATGGAATCTTTAGAATGCTAAGGAGAAAAAAAGGTCATAAGATTATTTAGCATCCCCAGAGACAAACCAGATGTCAATCAACACCAAAGTGTTCTCTATCTTATCAGAAGACTACAACTTGTGCAAACTACAATATAAACATGCTCCTATCCTATCCAGATCTGGAAACAAAAGACAGTTTATCTTGCAGTTTGGCAATGTTACACAGAATCAATCAATCCATCTGCAGTAAAGTGAAAAACTTTCTACATTGCAATCTGCAGTGTTTTGATAAATCATTAACATCATTAGAAAAAAAATATTTAAAATACAAAAAAATCAATGTTATTTCTCAAGTGCAACAAAACTATAAAGTCCATGCTATTTATACTAGTCTGCACTTCCTCAACAAAGGTACACCTCACAGTTTGAGAAATCCTGATTCAAAATATACATTAAAGAAAAGCCACCCAAAGTGTTATTTGATAGCAATATCATGGAATTATCTCATCCCTTTTTGGGGTTTTTTTCTTTCATTTTTTTTGCTGGGATACGGGCAAAATTTCAACAAAAGAGAATTTAAAAAGATGACGTATGATTGATTCATAGCCAAATCTAAGAATCTTCTTGCCCTTCTCCAAGCATACAATCTTCCTCACTTTCAATATTATTTCTCCTTTAGTTTAACCATCAAAGAACTGACTTCCCAAAATGGCATCATTCTGTTATCTCTCCTTTTCAGTAGTGCTTTTATGCATGTTTTAGGAGATCTTATCATGCTTTTTCAGAAAAAATGTTTTTTATACAGTATCTGTAAACATTGGGATGTCCCTGTTTAGAGAAAGACTCCATTCTTATATGAAGTCACTATTATTAGACTTATATGGAGTCACTATTATAAGACTCCATTCTTATATGGAGTTACTATTATTGCTGAATTATATAAATTAGATTAATTTATATAATTATGAAATGTAAGGAACCCATGCTATAAAGCTACATAATAATGCCAAAAACTGCTGAGGACAGAGCTGATGTCATGCCCATACGATGCATGACCCGGTCGCTCCAAGGTCACTGCCAAAACTCTAGCTGCTGGATGGTCCATTTGGACCCAAACTGTCCCATAGGGATGGTGAGAGGTGAGGGCACATCCAGGGGATCCCAGGGATACCTGAAAGTCCCTGGTCGATCCAGGTGAAGCCCTCTTGCCAGTGGCAAAGAGGCAGACTCCAAAGCTGCTGAAGCTGGGACAGCTCCAGAAAGGTGGAAGAAGATTGTAACAGAGTGTCAGCTGGGTGAGATGAACTTGTAAACTGCTATTTTTCTAAGAGAACACCTTGGGGATTTTAAATCTTTTT